>CM051240.1:30624598-30749598 GCA_027917425.1 Gastrophryne carolinensis
CTTGGCGTCCTCCTGGCCCCGGTGGATAGAGAAATTGTCTCTCTTCTGAGCATACACATGAACGCCTCCATCATCCTCTCCTGCTGCTGTGGCCTCCGCCTCTGGATCTTGGTCTCCTGCCGCCTTCCCTCGCACATAGAGGCAACGCTCGGGAATGGTGTGGACTTGCAGGGGGCTGCGCCGGGGTAACTGTTGGGGAGGGGGATAAAGCAAAATGTAATAGGAGGCAAATAATGGCAGGAATAACAAGAGGACAGAGAGCTGCTCACCGGTCGGGGGGTGGTGATCTGCTGGATGAGGGACACTCTGTCCTGCACGGCTCTGCTGATGGTGACACAGCGCGGCTGCTCCCGAACAGGGCTGCGGGGCGGGGGGGCTACGGAGGAGTAATGGGAGAATATTATAACAAACCTATAATAGAAACCAACTACAGAGAGAGAGAGAATGCGAGAGAGTGGGAGAGAGAGAATGCAAAAGAGAGGGAGAGAATGCGAAAGAGAGAGGGAGAGAATGCGAAAGAGAGAGGGAGAGAATGCGAAAGAGAGAGGGAGAGAATGCGAAAGAGAGAGGGAGAGAGAGAGAATGGGAGAGAGAGAGGGAGAGAGAGAGAGAGAGAGAGAGAATGCGAGAGAGAGAGGGAGAGAGAGAGAGAGGGAGAGAGAGAGAGGGGAGAGAGAGAGAGAGAGAGAGAGAATGCGAGAGAGAGAGGGAGAGAGAGAGAATGCGAGAGAGAGAGGGAGAGAGAGAGAATGCGAGAGAGAGAGGGAGAGAGAGAGAGAATGCGAGAGAGAGAGGGAGAGAGAGAGAATGCGAGAGAGAGAGGGAGAGAGAGAGAATGCGAGAGAGAGAGGGAGAGAGGGAGAGAGAGAGAGGGAGAGAGAGAGAATGGGAGAGAGAGAGGGAGAGAGAGAGAGAGAGAGAGAGAATGCGAGAGAGAGAGGGAGAGAGAGAGGGAGAGAGAGAGAGAGAATGCGAGAGAGAGAGAGAGAATGCGAGAGAGAGAGAGAGAATGTGTAAGCGAAAGAGAGAGAGAGAGAGAGAATGTGTAAGCGAAAGAGAGAGAGAGAGAGAATGTGTAAGTGAAGGAGAGAGAGAGAGAATGTGTAAGCGAAAGAGAGAGAGAGAATGTGTAAGAGAGAGAGAGAATGTGTAAGAGAAAGAGAGAATGTGTAAGAAAAAGAGAGAATGTGTAAGAAAAAGAGAGAATGTGTAAGAAAGAGAGAGAATGTGTAAGCAAAAGAGAGAGAGAATGTGTAAGCAAAAGAGAGAGAGAATGTGTAAGAGAAAGAGAGATAGAAAGAGAGAGTGAGTGTAATAAAGAGAGAAACCCACCAGCGGACGGCTTAGAATCTAAAAGATTCCAGGGCAGGCTGATGGGATGTCTCACTGTGTGAAACCAAAAAACCCTCCTTGCCATGCTCATGCGGCACATGTGCGGGCTCTCGTCCAATGAGGGCCGCCTGCTATGACGTCAATCGGCAGGAGGCTTTCTTTGTTTGCAGCGCACACTGCCGCATCCCCTGCATCTCCGGTGTCATGCGTCCCGTCCCAGCTATTCCGATAGGATGGGGGGGGCGCTGATTAGAATGAGAGCCGTCTGCCGAATGATGTCGCCATAGCCTGTCTTATTGGACGAGTCGTTGGAGAGTGTTTTGGAGCTTCCTGGGGGAGTTTCCCACAGTGGGGGACCCAGCTTCAGGATGCCCCGGGGTCACAGAACAAAATTGGGGATAGTCAAATTCCCAGGTTTTGTTCTGCTTTAACACTCCAGGGCCGGTTGCTCAGGGTTTTGTTCCGCTTTATGGAGATTTGGACTCGCTATATGCTGCAGTGACCAAAATAAAAAAAATTATTTGTTCAAAGAGAAAAGTCATGGACCATAGTGAACAGATATATAACCCTGATAATATTCCTGGAATTACCTTGTGTGCGCCCCCTACAGCCTCATGTCATAATTACACAAGGAAGAAATTAATGGACAATAGGGAAAAAGGTGCTATAAAAAAAAAGTGTATCTTACCAGCGGCTGTACTCTGTCCTTTCTGAATGGAGTCATACGGCAGCTTGGAGCCATCAGAGGGAAACCTGGGGAGACCATTTACAACATTAGCTGCCAGGATAAAACAGGAAGCGGCCATCTTGCCTGAATGTCACTTAGGGGTTTATTCATCAAGGGATAGCGGCAGGTAGTGCCTCTTAGCGACAGGTAGCGAACAGTGAACACCAGGCACTGTACGCAATACCACATTTATCAAAGCGATTCCGGTGAGCGACTAACAGCGACATGCAGCGACTGATTCATCATCACAGACAGCTCAGCGTATACCGCCGGCGCTCTAGCTTCCAAAGCACCTAGTATTACCTGTCGCTCTCCCATACATTTCAATGGGCGTTACTTCTCTTCTCTTTAAACAGGGTTTTCTTTTAATTTTTTTTTTTTTTTTTTTATGAAATCATTGTGTGGCCTATTAAAAGTCATTTTGAAAACTTTTCAGATTTTTTATAATTTTATGCAGAATTGTCATTACAGGTCTGGGCACTTTTTACTACAGGTAAAAAGGAGTAAAACGTTCAATACTTTTCTCAGGACTAAAAAAAAAGTGCCATTGACTTTCATTGTCTTCCTATCTGGTGATTCATCAACAGTAATATTCTCAGGCTTTTTTGTCATGAATTGAATGTTTTACTACCATGAGAATTTTTTCAACTCTCAATGGCCTTGATTCACTAAAGGTAGAAAAAAAAAATAGCGCTTGGAAAATAAATTTGCATGCGAGAAATTTTCAAACTTAGGAGCGATTCACAAAGGCAGTTGTATTAAATTCGTGTGTGAGTGAATTTGCGGGTGAATTTTTTTCGTGTGCAACTGGAGTGAAAAAGTGCACGAATTTCCCATACCCAAATGCGGGTGTGTGAGAATTTTTTCTACTGCTTCCTAATTTGTAGCAGAGCAGTATGATCCCTTGTTGCGCATCCATTCCTCACACCTGAGCGTTTTGCTGAGTGCGCGTTTGATGCTGAGAGACATGGAGGTTTGATTACTGTGTTGGTCATATTGGATTCTAATGTCATTCATTATATGCTGTTATGCTGCTATGCTTCTCATTGAAATACAATGTATATGAAGGGTTGCGCTGTGATAATAAAGACAAGGGCACCAAGAGGCTGTTGAGGTGTGTGCAATAATTATGCTTTTATGATACAATTACATACCATTGATTTAATAGCTGTATTCTGATACTATGCTTGTTAAGCACTTAGCACTTTAACATTGGCCTTGATACATTTGTTATTGGCTGGGTTTAATATATTGTTACTATTAGATATTTACATCCAGCGTGTCCCTGAGGATACATTATGATAGAGATGACTTAAACCGGACCTTCAGCGTGATTTAATGAAAAGCCCAAATTCTTAAAAAACGGTTCCCCAGCATCTAAAATTAATATATTTTACGTTTTTAGTCACTAACTTATTATTCTTTCCCCCATTGGGCTGCAACTCTGTTCAGGAATTTAGGATACGGGCGCCGCCATCTTGACTCAGAAGCATCACACTTACTGAGGAGAGGAGAGTGGGATAAGGTACAGGGCTGCGGGTTATAGCTGTGCTTTGCTCAGACAGAGCAGAGCTGGGGTCAGGTAAAGGTCAGCAGTCCCAGAATGCAGAGCAGCACAGTCAGGAGGCACTTCCTGTTTGCAGGCTGCCTGATAAGATGGCGGCTTCCATAAGCCGCCATCTTGGATGTTTAAAGGCTCATAACATGCAGTAGATGCAGGTAGGATGATTTTTAATGTGGACAATCTGTATGTACAGGGTGGGGGAAACATATAAGATAGACTCTTATTCAGAGTGAAGGTCCGCTTTAATGTGTGTATTGTTGATTGTCACATGTGTGTTATTTGTGATTTTTTACATGTAAAATAAATGAATTGTTTTCAAATCATTTGATTAAAACTTTATTCTATGATTATTGAGTGCGCACCTTAAACCAATTGTTTAAGTGCATATGAGAAGGGCACATTTTGGCGGACAGCCCTTTTAAGGTTGCAGCACCTTTTGATGTAAAGGAGTGTTTTCTATAAATGGTGTGCTGGACTAGTATGTATTAATTGTTTCTGGACTTCCTAATTAATGTGGAATAGTACATGTCATTGTTAATGTTTAATGAAGTTTAATTTTGCACTTTGCATCATGTTTTGGTGAATATATGAATGTGAGTGTTGCCCCGAGTGTCATCATTAGCATGAAGATATCTGGAACGGTGCTAGTTTGGTCGCCCCATATAGGCCTGATGTACTTACATTTCCAAACCACATTAAAGGTTTCTGTTGCATCCAGGGCCAGCTCCATGGTTTTGTGGGCCCCTGGGCGACAGAGTCCCAGCGGGCACCTTGTGTCACGTCACTTGTGCAGCTCTGTGAATGGTGACCAGTATACTCACCACACATATTGAAGTAGACCAAAACCCAGGATTTTGACTATCCTGGATCTTGGACCTTGCCATCGGGGCACCGAACTCACCTCTTCCCGGTCCTACGGCACATGTGCAGCCTCTCGTCCAATCAGCGTGCTGACACCCGCATCCCCTGCTTCCCTCTAACAGGGAGCATGCCCGCGTCGGCCATTCACAAATGCCTGGCGCGGGCATGTGCTCTGCTAGAGGGATAGCAGGGATGCTGCTCAGGCATGCGCCACTGGACCAGAAAAGAAGGTGAGTTCATGGGCGACCTGGGGGGTTTCACACAGTGGGGCATCCCGTTTTGGATTCCACGGGGGAAGGGCATTAATCAGCCCAGGAATATAAAAGATCTATGATCGCCGTGGGTTTTGGTCCATTTTAAAGTGCACCAAAACCCAGGATTTTAAATATCCTAGGTTTTGGTACTCGATTTGGGATGACCCATTATGTGAAACCCCCGGTTTGCCTGTAAAACTTACATGACTGCCAACGCAACAGCGCATGCGCAGGAAGTCAGTGTGGCTCCATTCTGCTTTGGTCAGCTGTCGAAAGGTCTTACCGGCCCACGATGAAGGCGAATGCACCGATGGCTGCATCCATGTTAGCCTCCAGTTAGGGGCGTGCCCGTGCCAGCATTTTCACAAATCATTAAACGGAGGCCCCAAGGAGAGAGAACCAGGTGTCCCCGAAGTCTTATCGACTTCATGGCCGCTTTTGGTCCACTTTATTTCAGGGCATAGAATTCTATTTGCCCACAGGGCACGACAGAGAGCCCAAAAACATTTCCAAGCAGCCCAGGAATCCCGCGGCACATGCACCAGCTCAAAAATTAACAAACGTGGCCAAAATAATTACAACTATCCCATTGAAATATATGGGATAAGGCCCCACAGTGCAGGGTGAGCACCTGGTCTGGCACTGTAGGGAACTCAGCGCCGGTGCTGATGATAGATGGGACACTACAGGCTGGTTTTGATTTGATAAATACACCTTTTGCACTGGAATCTGACAGTCACCTGACACTCATCTGGCACTTCGTGGCCTTAGCGTTTCTTAAAGTGGATCAAATCCATGCCGTTCGGAATAAGATCCCTGGCCCCATTGATTTCCTCCCCCGGGGGCATCCAAAATCGGGATGCCCCGCTGCGTGAAACCACCCAGCTCTCCCCACACACTTACCTTGTTCCCCGGTTCAACGGTGCATGCGTGAGCCGCGGCCGCATCCCCCGCTATCCCTCAAGCAGGGCGTGCGCCTGCGCCAGGCATTCCCCGTTAGAGGGAAGCGGGCATGCGGTCGCCAGTGCGCTTGGAGCCTCTGGCATTAGACGAAGACTTAGACGACGTCTGCAGCTCCGAGTGCTCTGATTGGATGGGCGGCCGCGCCGTAGGCCCGGGAGGAGGCGAGTTCAGATCAGTGATCTGGGGCGTTTCACACAGGGGGGCACTCCTCATCTGGGTAAAGGAACAAAACCCTTAAATGTTTTTTTATATTTTGGGATAGTCATTTTTCTGTCTGCTATATTTATATTGTCATGGCATTAGGTATTGTTTACATCACATTTCTCAAGTTGTGCAGCAGCATGCAATGGTAAATAACCAGCACAGCATGTGCTTTACACTGTGCAGTGCTTCCGGGGTCAGAGGGAGAGCTTCCTGGGGTGAGGGCGTGGACTCACAAGCCACTAGTATAAAGGAGACATTCATGGTATAAGGGGGGTATCTCTGAGGAAGCTTGCAGAAGCGGAACGCGTGAGATTGTTGGATTGGCACAGACCCCCGGTTATTGTAGAGATGGCCATAAAGGGACAGTAATTATACTTTTTGCTTTTTCCTTTGTTTGCTTGATACACTCCTTGTTCTTATGTGCAAGCCATCTTATACCACCAAGATTGATTGAAGGTGGTAATATCACAGCACGCACTTTATATAGAGTTACTTTATAGATCATGGGTGAATTTTCATAGTCTATTTATAGTTCACAGCATTTATTAGGATTTTTCATCACATATGTACAAAATGTATTTATAGATTGATTGCAATTTAAATTAGCACAAGCACTTTTGGTCTGTATATAGACTTTTTCATCTTGGTAAATTCTTTGTATATGTATAGGTTATTAGGGATTATTATTGATAGGATTATTTATTAGATTTACAACTATTATGTTGTTCTGTCTGGTTTAGTACTGTACCCGTGGCTTAGAGATATGGGATGGTCTTAGGAGCCCGTTTTAATATTGTCTGTACATGTTTTTTTAAAGTGGACCAACACCCAGGATTTTGACTATCCTGGGTTTTGGTCCACTTCGGTGGGGCACCCCGATCGGGCTGTGTGAAACCCCCCAGAAAGCCCCGAAAACTCACCTCACCCCGCTCCCACGTGACGGCTGCCTCCAACCCCCGCCGACGGACAAGCAGAGCGCATCCGCCGCCGTCTCCCGCGCGTCCCTCTTACAGGGAGCGCACCCGTGCCGGCCATTCACAAATGGCGGCAGACGCGCATGCGCCGCTGGAACGGGGAGAAGGTAGGATTGTGGGCTTCCTGGGGGGGGGGGGTTTCACACAGCGGGGCATCCCGATTTCGGATGCCCCGCGGGGAGGGATCTGATCGGCCCGGGAATCTTATAGATTCCCGATCCCCCCCTGGGTGTTGGTCCACTTTAATTAGTATTTTTTTTCTTTTTGGAACCTTAATAAATTATTAATATCTATAAATAAGCTGTGCCCGTCTACTTGGGTTTTATGTGCCTATTGTCTATATGTGTTTCCAATATTGGCACAGACCCCGCAGCACGCTTGATTGTTTTTGATTTGAGTAAGGCTGTGCCCACTAATATTTACATACAATGGTAAATAAAACATCGCACATGTTACTGGGCTCGTATGTCTTCCTCATGGTGCCCCGGGATAGTTCTATCCAGGCTGTACTCAGGAATCCAGAAAGCACATTGAGCCTCATCCATTTTGTTCCTCACCATGACATGTCCTCTGTCCTGTGTGCGCCACTGTGATTGATTTCAGATAAATGTTTTTGCTAATATGTATAGGGCCTATATTAAATATAATTTCACACAATTTCATGTTCATAGGCCTCCTTCCTTATGGTGCACTATGGGCTTTTTTTGCAGGTATAGTGGATAGAAGGAATCCATGATGGAAGTTAGAAAACAGACTTTTCTCCTCCTGAATGTTGCTGTAAAAAAATGTGTGTGAAAAACTTGAATTTAACTCGTGTGTGAAGCCAACTCATGGCACCTGAATCACTTTAATTGTTTTTCACTTGAAAATTCCACACAAATTATTTTCGAGTGCTTTTTCTCTCACTCGAAATTAGCGAAAACGAAAGTAAAACAGCTCTCAAGGTTGTTGAATCGCGCGTGGATTTTTCGCAAAACACACGAAAATTTGAATTCAACCTTTAAACCAGACCTTCAGCATCATTTAATGAAAAACCCAAATTCCCAGCATCTAAAGTTAATATACTCTTAAGTTTTTACTCACTTACTTATTATCCTTTCCCCCACTGGGCTGCAACTCTGTTCAGGACATAAGGATATGGGCGCCGCCATCTTGCCTCAGAAGCATCACATACCGAGGAGAGGAGAGCGGGATAAAGTACAGGGGGCGGGTTATAGCTGTGCTTTGCTCAGACAGAGCAAAGCTGGGGTCAGGAAAAGGTCAGCAATCCCAGAATTCAGAGCAGCACAGTCAGAAGGCACTTCCTGTTTGCAGGCAGCCTGATGTTTCATGAGCCACCATCTTGGATATTTAAAGGCTCATAACATGCAGTAGATGCAGGTAGGATGATGTTACATTTGAGCAATCTGTATGTACAGGGTGTGGGGAACATATAAGATAGGCTCTTATTCAGGGTGAAGGTCCGGATTAATGTGGGCAATCTGTATGTACAGGGTGTGGGAAACATATAAGATATGCTCTTATTCAAGGTCCGCTTTAACAGGGAGCGTGCTTGCACCGGCCATCCACAAATGCGCCGCCCTGCTAAAGGGATAGTGGGGATGCGGCCACTGTTCGCACATGCTCCGTTGGACAGGAAAAGAAGGCGAGTTTCTGGGCTATCTCTGGGGTTTATACACAGCCAGATGCGGGGGGAGAGAGTATGCCTGCCCAAGGTTGGTTTTGGTCCACTTTAAGTCACAAGATCTTACCGTATGAAGTCATACAGGTGGTGCCATTGCTCCCCTTTAGGCACAGGGAAGGCCATCTCACGCGGCATCGGGGAGACTCCTTGCGGCAAGGCCTTAGACTGCTTGGCTTCAGCGAAAGACAGCTCTGCAATAACCAGGAACACATAGTGAGATATAGTAATGACACCGTAAGTATTCTCTCCCCCTAAAGCACTGTAGAGTCCAGCCCCTTAATGCAGAACAAAACCCATCTGTGTGACTAATCTTCCCCCCGCACCAGAGAGGCAGCTCTGCAATAACTGGGAACACACAGTGAAATATAATAATGACACCGTAAGTATTCTCTCCCCCTAAAGCGCTGTAGAGTCTCTCCAATCCAGCCCCTTAATGCAGAACAAAACCCATCTGTGTGACTAATCCCCCCTCCCCACACCAGAGAGGCAGCTCTGCAATAACCGGGAACACATAGTGAGATATAATAATGACACCGTAAGTATTCTCTCCCCCTAAAGCGCTGTAGAGTCTCTCCAATCCAGCCCCTTAATGCAGAACAAAACCCATCTGTGTGACTAATCTTCCCCTGCACCAGAGAGGCAGCACCTTCTGGATAATTTAATCATCCTGTCTTCTCTTATTTCTCAGCAATAGATCCAGAAATGTCCCAGTTTGCCCGGGGGTTTGAGTGGCAGGATAGTTGCAAGTGAGGGTGTAGGTCCGCTTTGAGAGTCTGTAGGCTAGCAAGCCCCCTCCTGCCCGCACCACAGTGTGAGAATTGTATTCACCGTATGCAGGAGGCAGATTCTCTGTCTGGGACAATGGCCCCCCCTGACTGGGAGCTGGTAGGAACACATGTCTGAAGAGCATTGCACCATGGGACCTGCCCTGTGCGGGAAAGTTAAGGTGAGTATTTTGGTGTCCAGCAGGTGAGAGGGCAGCAAGCAGTGTGGTGACTGTTACCCGGGGTGAAGATCAGGTCGCTGGTCATCAGGTTCTTCACCAGCAGGTTGGAGCACAGCTTGATGCTCCTCAGGTGACTGTACCGGCGACTGAGATAAATGGACAGGATGTACTGGAGGTCCAGCAGGAGGCAGGTCCACCGGGAGCCAGAGGGGGCGGGGCCCACCAAGCCTGGCAAGAGAGAGAGAAAAATACCATTTTGTGAATACTCACCTGTAAAATGGATATTATAAGTATGTCACACACCCTGCTTCAAACATTAAATATTACACTTGGGTTATTCCACGAGCAGGTGGCGACGTTGCAGAGAAGTCCTGAAAAACGAGCCCCTCCTGGTCTATACATACCTGGGACCTCCCACTTATTCCCCAGTATTCAAACAGCAGTAAAGACAAGGTACCAGGAAAAAACCATTGGCAACCCTCAAAACTGTAAACAAGGCTTCACCCCATAAAGAATCCGGGATACCAAAAAGGGCGGGTGAAGCAGGGTGTGTGACATACTTATAATATCCATTTTACAGGTGAGTATTCACAAAATGGTATTATTCTAAGTATGTCACACACCCTGCTTCAAACATTAAATATTACACTTGGGACATCCAAAAGCAGTGTCCAGAAAGGGCGGGTATCCTACAAGGCCATAATGCAAAACTCAAACCACTGCAGCTTGCAGAACCTTGCGGCCAAACACAGCATCAGCTGAAACCCACACATCAACCTTGTAAAAACTTGGAAAAGGTGTAAACCGAAGACCAAGTAGCAGCCTTACAAACTTGTTCAACCGAAACCTGGTGCTGAAAGGCCCAACAGCATGAGTAGAATGAGCAGGGATACGAAAAAGAGGAAACCTTCCCCTTGGTAGAACAGGCCTCAGCAACAGCCTAACGAATCCATTTGCTAATGGAAGACTTAGCGGGAGCCAAACCCTTCCTAGGCCCAACAGGACACCACGAAAAAGACATCAGTCGAACGAAAAGGAGATGTAGTAAAACAGTACTTCACACAGCGTACCACATCCAAACAGTGCAAACCCTCTCCTTGTCATTCCTATGCTTAGGACACAAGGAAGGAAGAACAATGTCCTGGGAAAGGTGAAAAGCAGAGACCACCTAAGGAAAAAAAGTCCGGTTTGAAGCGGAAAACCACTTTGTCCTGATGTCTCTCAAGGTGAGCAGCCTGAACCGACAAGGCTGCCAACTCCGAGACACGCCGAACTGAAGCGATGGCCACCAAAAGGACAAGCTTCTGAGTCAGAGTAGAAATAACAATAACCTGCAAAGGCTCAAAGGAGGAACCTGAAGAGCAGAGATAACCAAAATCAAATCCCAAACAGGGAGAAAAGGCCTCCTAGGAGGCCACAATGCGAGACCCCCTGGAAGAAAGTCATGACCAAAGGAGGAAACGCAAAAGACTATTGAAAAACAGACAGACAAGGCAGCAACCTGCCCCATTAAGACACTAAGCTGAAGACCAGAGTCCAGCCACTATTGAAGAAATTCTAAAATCCTGACAAGGCAAAGATCTAGCCTCACTCCAATCAATATAAGATCTCCAAACCCTATAAAAGATGGTAGAAGAGGACCTCTTCCTGGCACTAGTAAAAGTCTGAATAACCGATCCGAAGACCTTCCTCCCCTAAGACGGAGGTTTCAGCAGCCAGGCCGTCACAGCCAGCGTTGATGAATTGGGGCAACGCAGTTGACCCTGTATGATAAGATCCAGCCAAAGAAGCAGATCGCACTGATCCACCGCCAGACAAACGAAGTCTGCGAAACACACCCTCCTAGGTCACCTTGGAGCCATGAGAATGGCTTAAACCCCGTCCAGGGCCAGCTTTCGCAACACCTTGCCTAGCATGGAGATCGGAGGAAACAGATAAGTAACCCCAGGTCCCCCCAGCTCAGGGACATGGCATTCACCGCCAGAGCCAGAGAATCCTGAGATAGCGACACGAATGTCGGAAGCTTGTAATTGTGACGAGAAGCTAACAGATCCACCTCCAGACTAGAGACAAAACGACCGAAAAACCTGAAGGTGGGAAGAGCATTCCCCCTGGCGGAAGGAGCAACCACGCAGGAAGTCCGCCTTCGTGTTTTCCAATGCTGAAATGTACACTGCCGATATGCAAGGAACATGAGTCCCCAGCCAAGCTAGAATCAGAGACACCTCTCTGAGGGCACGCAGACTGCGAGTCCCTCCCAAGCGATCGATTGTAAGCAACCGCCGACCAATCGACCAACCGACCCAGAAACCAGCAAACCCTGTAAATGCTGCGTCAATTGAGACAGAACCAACCTGATGACTCTCAACTCCAGAACGTAGATGGGCAAGTGGGCCCCCCGAGGACCTGCCCCTCAAGAGAATGTCCGAGACCATCCACCACTGGAGAGACTGCCGAACCCGGGAGAACATCCGGAAAGACCGATCCAACGACCGCGGTCGCCGGTCCCAAGACGCCAACAGATGAAACTGAAGCGTCCTCTTGTGAAACTGAACAAAGGAAACTGCCTCAAAGGAAGCTACCATCAACCCCACCAGTCTCACCCCTAGCCGGATGGACGGGCAAGGATTGGAAAGAAGAAGAAGCTGCACCAATCCATGAACCAAGAGAACTTTGGCCAGAGGCAATAATCCAAGGTCATCCCCAAAAAGGGCACCACCCTGGCCGGAACAAGAGAGGACTTGGGATAGTTGATCACCCAGCCAAACCTCTCCAAAGTGGATACCACAGTCCCGGTGTCCACCTTCGCTTGACTGAAAGAAGCAGCCATGAAAAGAAGATCGACCAGACAGGGCACCATGAGAATCCCCTGAGCTCTGAGAAGGGCAATCATGCCCGCCAACACCTTGGTGAACACTCTTGGAGCCGAGGAAAGGCAGAACGGAAGAGCCACAACTTGAAAATGCCGATCTTCCACCACGAAACGAAGAAACCTTTGGTGAGCCGGAATACATGAATATGAAAATAGGCACCTTGATGTCTATGAACGTCATGAAATCCCCCTGCCACAGAGAATTGAGGGCAGAACGCAGAGGTTCCATGCGAAACCTCCGGGGAAGAATAAACACATTGAGGAACTTCAGATCCAGGATGGGACGAACCAACCCGTCCAACTCGGGCACGGAGAAGAGATCGGAATAATACCCGCGGCAGATGACTACCATATCCAGAAGATTCCTCACCGCCGCCAGGAGCCCCTGCGCGACCAAAGGATCTGAGGGCACACGAGACCTGAAAATCTTAGGAGGAGATCGGGACTCGAACTCCAGCTTGTAAACCGGCCGACACCACCTCCCGGATCCACCTGTCCGAGACCGCCAGGTCCCATACCCGGGAGAAGAATCGCAACCGTCCCCCCACCCGCAAGGGTGAGGGCGTCCCCCTCATTGCTGAGCGGGCTATGCAGCTGGTTTGGAATTGGCGCCCCAGGCGTGAACGGGATGGCCACGGCCTCTACCCCTGTTCCAGCTAGAACCCCTGGGGGCCGAGGAGCCCGCGCCCCCGTCAGTTCTGGCTCCCCGAAAAGAAGGCTTGAAAGAGGTCGCCCCTCGAAAGGAACGACGAATCTTTCTTGCACTGAGGTAACATACCTCCCTTGCAACCAAATCTAAATTCTCACCAAACAGGCACAAACCCAAAAGGGGGAGAGCCGTAAGCAACCTATTGGAATTAAAACCAGCCGTCCATTGCCGCAACCACACAGACCGCCGGACAGCTACCAACAGAGCCGTAGCCCTGCCACACATCAACATAGCGTCATCCTGAATGGCCAGGACAAACGAACGAAGGACTCGCAACGCTTGAGGGCGAGAAATTCATCACAAGTAGAATCAAGAACCGCACATAAATCCGACGATGGCCTCACCGCCAACAACAAAAGTGCCGAAGCACAAACAGGTCTCAAAACCGAAACCGCACAGACAAAACCATGGCGGGTCAGCTGGCCAATCCGGCGATCCACGCCATCCATAAGAGTGGTCGTGAAAAGAAAAAGCAATACTGCTATATTGGATAGCCCCAAACCCGGAGCCTCAACCTCGGGAGGGGCAGACCAGCGCTTCACCAAGTCCGCCAGACAAGGATACCAACTAGGCGGAACACCAACAAAACACGTAGGTTGCTCTCATTCCTTAAGGATGACAGTCACAAAATGTCGTTGACTGGGAAGCTCCAAGCGCAGCTTGGTCACCTCAAACAACTAGCCCCTTTGGCGGAGGTACCGCCTCAAGAGGATCCAAATCCAAAAACCTCAAACATTTGAGCCAATATGGAAGGGGTGTCCAAACAGACCCCAAGGCCTGGTCACCCTCATCACCAAACAGCTGCTGACCCTCAGGATCGTCCAAATCCTCAAACAGCTCCCCAACTTCCAATGCCTCAACAACCTCAACATCCGAGTCCGGCGGAGGCGGGTACAAGTGTTTCCGCTTAGCCGGAGCCCACTGAGCAACCACAGCGGAAAACATCTTCTCGAGGCTAGCCAATCGGGCGCATACCTCGGATTGCGAATCCCCACCCATGACAACGTCACACGGGGTCCGGAACCGGCGAAGAGCCAGACACCGGGGTGCTGGACTGGCGCTCAATGTTCCGCTGCGCACATGGAATGCATATAGTAACATCATCCCCTGGGGGCGGAGCCCCACAACCACCGTACAGCCTGGACTGCCCCGAAGGGCCGTGTCCGGTATCCTTGGTAGCCTCCATATGGTGAATTTATGGCCTTCGCAATGACCCAGGGATTTACGCATTAGCGACCCGGGATGCCCCTTAAAATCTTGTTTTTTTTTTGTTTTGTTTTTTAAATGGCTCTAAAGTGGGAGAATTTGCAATATAACCAATATAGGAATAAAATTGAATGGACAACCCCACTAGACAGGCAGCTAAGACCGGGAGAGCCCTGCAGCGTGGGATCCCAGGATCTGAAACAGAAAAGACGACAGTCACTCCAAGCACTAATGGATCAGCACATGTCATATATAACACAATAAGTCAGACATGAACCCGCACAGGGAACAGTATACATAACGCATACAATGCACGTAACTATGTAAATAAAATAAATATATGAAGGATATATACCGGTAACTATATATAAATATATATATATGAATGTGGAAGGCTAGGGATGCACAGCATAAGAGCCCAGCAAACAATGCAACATAATGCCAGGCCGACAAGAACCAGGGCACAATCCACAGCAAGGGAATCTGTCCCAAAACTGTCCTAGGCGCCCCCAGCCAAGAACCACCTTAAAACGAAAAAACCCCCGGCCTACCTTAAAAAAACGCAGCCGAAATGGCGGCCACACACACGAGGAGGCAGAGGGAGAAGAAAGGCGGGCCCAGCAGAGCGCACAGACGCTCCGGCCCCGCCCCTCCCTCCAATCAGAGCACAGCGCGGGCCGCGCAGGACGCGACCCCGCCCCCTTTCCACCTCCGGAGAACCGGAGACGACAGCGGGCACCTAACATGGCGCCCGCACATGTTTTAACAAGGACAAGCGGGCCGGCGGCAAACTACACGCCGCCCGGCCCCGCCCGCAGCCGTCCCCGGAAAAAACGCCTGAGCAGCGGGCGCCAGTACATGGCGCCCGCAACGACAAAAAACAGGGGCACACGGGCACACCGGCGGCACACACACCGCCCGGACCCGCCCCCCCTTGCCCTCCGGAGAGCCACAAAACCGGGGAGCTCAATGGAGCCCCCAAACATAAGAGGGAGCTGGACAAACGGGCGGGCCGGTGGCAACATACACACGCCGCCCGACCCCGCCCCACACCATCCAACCAGTAAAACACACGCACACAGTCAGTAGCAAAGCATACCCAGGCACACAGACAAGCCCCCCCCCCAACTAGCGCAGGGAGCAGGACCAAGCGGGGTAAGGACAACCTGATAGGGACTAAAGGGCGGGGGCATCCCAAATCCGGATCACCAAAACCGGATAACCGCATTGCCCCATAATATGGGGTCTAGCGGAGGAGCTAATCTCCTAGGCACCTTAAGTGCCATCTACCCTTGCCCGGCCGACAGCCTAAGCTGGGAGGCTACATATATAATAAGGGGGATAATAAACATAAGGCCGGGCAGAAATAGACCAGAAAGGGGGGGCCGGGGTGATACCCCGGCTACCTGCAAGCAGGAGACTTCATTCTTCTGTCTTGTCGCCACCTTGCAGAGAAGAACACTGGGGAATAAGTGGGAGGTCCCAGGTATATATAGACCAGGAGGGGCTCGTTTTTCATGACTTCTCTGCAACGTCGCCACCTGCTGGTGGAATAACCCAAGTGTAAGAATTAATGTTTGAAGCGGGGTGTGTGACATACTTAGAATAATGTATACATGGTCTATAGGGAGCTTGTGCATGAAACACGCAGCCCCATGCACCTCACTCACTCCATGTCCTCACACCTACCATGCCGTGCAGCCTGCGCCGTGCTATCGTACACCGAGCCCTTCACAGCTCCGCCCACAAATGGCAACTGTAACCACGTAGCTGTGGATTTGAACTCCTTGAACAGATTGGAGAAGGAGATCCGGACTGTCTGCCCGTCCTGGAAGACACAGCAATGGTGTAAAAGCAAAGCAGTAGAGTGTATAAGAACGGGCCAATCTTGGGTTTGGTTCCTCTTTAACAAGCTTCTGTTAAAGCTGACCTTCACCCTGAGTAAGGGTCTATCTTATATGTTTCCCCCCTGTACATACAAATTGCCCACATTAATCCGGACCCTCACCCTGAATAAGAGCCTATCTTACATGTTTCCCCCACCCTGTACATACAGATTGCTCACATTAATCCGGACCTTCACCCTGAATAAGAGCCTATCTTATATGTTTCCCAAACCCTGTACATACAGTTTGCCAACACTAATCCGGACCCTCACCCTGAATAATAGCCTATCTTACATGTTTCCCCCACCCTGTACATACAGATTGCTCACATTAATCCGGACCTTCAACCTGAATAAGAGCCTATCTGCAGCTATTGCGTTTTCTGAGCCTTTAAACATCCAAGATGGCGGCCCAGGGAGTTTCAGGCTGCCGGCAAACAGGAAGTGTCTTCTGACTGTGTCGTTCTGCATTCTGGGATTGCTGTCCTTTCCCTGACCCCAGCTCTGCTCTGTCTGTGCAAAGCACAGTTATAACCCTGCCCTCCTGCACTTTTGCCCCCTCTCCTGTGATGTGATCCTTCTGAGGCAAGATGGCGGCGCCCGTATCCTAGAGTCCTGAACAGAGTTGCAGCCCAGTGGGTGGAAAAAATAATAAGTGACTAAAAACTTAAAATATATTAATTTTAGATGCCAGGGAATAGTTTTTTAAGGCTTTGGGCTTTTCATTAAATCATGATGAAGGTCCAGTTTAAACCAGACCCTCACCCTGAATAAGAGCCTATCTTATATGTTTCCCACACCCTGTACATACAGATTGCTCACATTAATCCGGACCTTCACCCTGAATAAGAGCCTATCTTATATGTTTCCCACACCCTGTACATACAGATTGCTCACATTAATCCAGACCTTCACCCTGAATAAGAGCCTATCTTGTATGTCCCCCCCCCCCCCCTGTACATACAGATTGCTCACATTAATCCAGACCTTCACCCTGAATAAGAGCCTATCTTATATGTTTCCCACACCCTGTACATACAGATTGCCCACATTAATCCGGACCTTCACCCTGAATAAGAGCCTATCTTATATGTTTCCCACACCCTGTACATAACAGATTGCTCACATTAATCCAGACCTTCACCCTGAATAAGAGCCTATCTTATATGTTTCCCACACCCTGTACATAACAGATTGCTCACATTAAAAAATCATCCTACCTGCATCTACTGCATGTTATGAGCCTTTAAACATCCAAGATGGCGGCTCATGGCAGCCTGCAAACAGGAAGTGTCTTCTGACTGTACTGCACTGCATTCTGGGATTGCAGACCTTTTCCTGACCCCAGCTCTGCTCTGTCTGTGCAAAGCCCAGCTAAAAGCTTTTCAATAAATCATGCTGAAGGTCCGGTTTAATTAGAGCTGATTAGAGATAATATGCAGGGTTCCTGGTTGTTTCCTTCGTCACCTTTTATTGTGTATCTCTCATTACATAGTCGTCATTAAATGATTTTACTGTATTCAAAATGCTTCACAAACTTTATTTAAATAGAATAAAATGTACTTGCGTAGTAAAAGTCCAAAGAGCATATTTCAAGCAAAGATAGCCCGGTGTGTGGTATATCACTGCTAGACTGTCTGCAGCGCTCACTACAGTCTCTCACTTAGATGACGAAGAGAGTCCGGGCTTATGTTTCCGAAAAGTTTAGAAAGATTAAAGTGGACCAACACCCAGGATTTTGACTATCTTGGGTTTTGGTCCACTTCGGTGGGGTGCCCCGCTGTGTGAAACCCCCCAGAAAGCCCCAAAAACTCACCTCTCCCTACTCCCACGTGACCGCTGCAGCCAATCCCTGCCAACAGACAAGCGAGGTCCGTCGCCGGACAAGCGAGCGCGCCCGCCGCCGCCTCCCGCGCGTCACTCTTACAGGGAGCGCAAATGGACGGCGCAGGTGTGCGCCCTGCTAGAGGGATGCGCGAGCGGCGGCTCGCGCATGCGCCGCTGGATCGAGGAGCAGGTAGGGATTTCGGGGCTTTCTGGGGGGTTTCACACAGCGGGGCACGCCCGTTTGGAGTGCTCCCAGGCCCGGGCCAATCAGCATCGGGTGTTGGTCCACTTTAAAAAGTTCCCCTGCATTCTACTAGGTTCTACGTGCACCTCAATGACTGGTGCAGGTAAGCACAGCCAGAGGGGCGTAACCTATGGCTACTTCAGCTCCTTAGCTGCTCATTAATATGCACAGCCAAGACCATTGATTGGAGGAGAGCCTGCGCATGCGCCATGGGATTGGCAGCAAGGGAATTAAAATCCCAGAGCTCTATTCAAAAAATAGTCTGATACCATTGTGCTTTTACAGAGGAGGCCTGCCCAGTTCTTATAGCCGGAGCCAACCGGTGGCCAACTGCAGCAATAACCACTCTAATATCTGCATAAAGCATGGTATGATGGGTAAAAGCATCTACACACATCAGAATAATTGCAATATCAATAAGCTGCTATTCCAGCTTCCAGTCTGGTTTGGGGGGCCAGAACTCTTTTCTTTTAAAGTGGACCAAAACCCAGGATTTTGACTATCATGGGTTTTGGTCCTTTTCCCCAGGGCCCCCCGATTGGGCACTCCGAAGAGTTTAGAAAGATTAAAAAGTTTCTTATCAGTTCAAATGTCCGAGGAGGCTGCCCGGGTGTCGTTCCAAAAGTCTGCTGCTGTTTAAAGTGGACCAACACCCAGGGGGGATCGGCCCGGAAATCTATAAGATTCCCGGACCGATCAGATCCCTCCCCGCGGGGCATCCGAAATCGGGATGTCCCGCGGGGAGGAACCCCCCAGGAGGCCCACAAACCTTACCTCAGCCCCGTTCCATCGGCGCATGCGCGAGCCGCGTTTCGCGCTTCCCTCTAGCAGGGCGCGTTTGTGAATGGCCGGTGCAGGCCAGAGGGAAGCGCGAGATGCGGCCTCCAGCGCTCAGAGCCAGCTGGGCTGGTATGCGCGTCCAGGCGGCCTTGGACGCGCATACCACAGCGGCTCTGAGCGCTGTGATTGGCTGGCGCGGTCACGTGGGAGCGGTGAGTTTTTTTCGGTGGGCTTTCTGGGGGTTTCAGACAGCGCCCCGATCGGGGTGCCCCACCGAAGTGGACCAATACCCAGGATAGTCAAAATCCTGGGTGTTGGTCCACTTTAACTAATTAGGTCCTCTTTCTTTTTCTATAGATCTTGGATTGTGATAATTATCATAAATATTTTTGTGTGAGTAATTGGCTGCAACTGGTGACATATTAGCTTGCGGTCTAGAGTATTGGAAAGCGGATGGAAATCCATCAGTTATATTGATTGTAATTTCTGTCAGCATTCAAACAGCAGCGCGCCTGTGACGTTATAGGTAACAGAGGAAGTTCCTTCTTTACATGTTTTGGTCTGCTTTAATTCCCGGTAATTAATTCTGAATGGATTGCCAGGATGCCTCCTGCTGCCCACACCATTCAGATATACTGCTGGGGGTGCGCACACCAGACAGAGGGGATGCCGGGGGCATGCGCAGTGCGAGTGGTTATTGAGGTAAGGATTTACAAACAGGGGCATGTAGTCTTTCAGACTCAAAAGGTTAGGGTTTTGGTCCGCTTTGAAGAAGACACCATAAACCTCACTGGCTGCTGGGGTCATGTAAGTTACAGGAGAGATAGCAATGCCGCCATCGGGCCATTTACAGGGACTGTCAGGGCTGGATTATGAAGGGGATGCAAGGGGAGCAAGCCCTGGGGCCTCCACCACTTGCCCTGAAAAAGGGGGCCTCCACCAACCTTTGGTTTATGGGTCCAGGAGGCTTTTCGGTCTTTGGTCTGATTGTCCATGGGGCTGGCAACAAAGCTATCGGTGAAGTGGAGCCCCCCCCCCCCCGCCTGGGCAGCCAAAGCCCCCACAGGGCAGGACGGAGAGTCTAGAGCAGCAAAGCCGCCATCAGTAACGCTACAGTGATGGGTGCAGAGCTGTCACTGCACATAAGCCACCAAGCACAGCCGCTGGCAGCTCAATGCAGGGAACCAGCCGGGCGACTACACTACCCCCCACCCAGAATGGCAAAGCAGGAGTTCCCGAGCAGCACGCACCCGCACAAGGGGGGCACAAGGGACTCGATCTGATGATCCAGTAAGTAGGCGGGTGCCAGACAACCACCAATCAGTTATGTGGCTGGACTATTATTTTAAAGGAAAAAATACTGTATCTGGGGCCTCCAGCAGATTTTGTGCCCAGGGGCCTCCACCACACTTAATCCGGCCCTGGGGACTGTATGGCAGTTGCACATGCCACGAGGGAGTGCAGCATCCTTGTCGGTAGTTGGGGGGGTTGGGGTGGAAGTTGCTCCTCCCAGTTATCAGATCTCACCTCTGTGCCGACATCCACATGCACCACAAAATGCTTCCCCGGCATTGGTCGGAACAGAAGGTAGAGATGGCGGCCGGTCAGGCCCAGGCTCTGCGAGCCGGCTTTGGGGATCTGGATGTAGTTGCCGGCCGGGATGGAGCCTCGGATCCTGTACACTGTACACTTCACGTGCTTGTCCTGCAAGACAGGAAATGACATCACAGGCTGATGAAGCCACTGGCGAAACGCGTCTAGCGGGACACCTATGATGAACTGTGACCAGGTAACTCATTCAGAAACCACACTCTAGATATCAGCTCCCCTATTTACTAAAGAGGGACTCTACCTTTTCCAGATTTTATATATATATATATATATATATATATATATATATATATATATATATATATATATATATAATTGTCACCCCCTCTGCTATTGTTACAAGTTCATAATGGTCATGGCTCGAGTTGCCTTGAATAGGGAGAGAGAGCTGCTGCATCCTTCGGGGCGCGTGGGCTCCCTTCCCAGCACCACACCATCCTCTGGGGCGCGTGGGCTCCCTTCCCAGCACCGCAGCATCCTCTGGGGCGCGTGGGCTCCCTTCCCAGCACCGCAGCATCCTCTGGGGCGCGTGGGCTCCAGTCCCAGCATATCTGAATGGCTGGGGCAGGAGCGCACCTACGCTGCAGGGGATGTAGCAGCAGCAAGCGCTCCCCATTGTAAACAATCAGGGCCATTTGCCAAAAGGTAAGCAGCTCTGATTGGACGAGAGGCTGCACATGCACCATTGGCATGGGGAAAGGTGAGTGATTACTAATGCCTTGTGTTACACATCATCCCAAATCTTGGAGATTCCAGCGTCTTCTACATTGGGTTTTGTTCCACTTTGAAGAAGATCGGAGGCCCTAGAGTCACCCAAATGCCTGCAAAAGGTAAGCAGCACTGATTGGAAGAGAGGCAGCACATGCACCATTGGCCTGAAGAAAGGTGAGTGCCTTGGAGGGTTTCACATTATCCCAAATCTTGTAGATTCCAGGGCCTGCCACCTTGGGATTTGTCCCGCTTTAAAAGAAGAAGATCAGAGGCCCTAGAGTTGCCCGAATGCCTTCGTGTAGAGCCCCCATAGATGGATCATAGATGGACCCACACCCCACCCCCCACGCAGGTGATGTTGTGGCCCTCAGGTCACACCCGTATCTATGGTGGCTGATAAAGGACACAGAGAGACTTACCATGACGCTGGTGACGTCGCCCTCCTTGCTCGATCGCTTCCATTCCTCCAGCCGCACGTGCTTGAAGACGTTCACGAAGGGATGCTGCCAGACTGCGGGGGCGAGCATAGACACTGGTCAATAGAGAACCAGCAAGGGCTCAGATTTAGGAGTAGCTCTAGGCTAAGCCACAGCTTCAGGTTTATGTTGTGGTTTGACACTGCACCACATAAAGATCATAGATAAGTTATTGGAGGTAGGACTCGATCCCTGGATAGGTCAGTGGATTTCCAGTTGGCTGAAGGACTGGTATCAGAGAGTTGTTATTGGTGTGCAATCTAAACAAAGGCGCGTGTATCCCCAGCTTTGTGCGCGGCCCTGCCCGCCCAGCCACTTGTATGGGCAGGGGGGGCATGTGCAAGGCAGGGGAAGCCGCTCGGTGCACGGCCTGTGTGGCCACCGTAGGAGCGTCACCGACGTCACTGGATCCCGGACAAGGTAAAGTGTTTCTTTTTTGTTGTAACCCCCCACCCTGTCTCAGTGCCAATAGAGGGTGGCAGGACGGGGGGTTGCACTTAGGTTAGGTTCTGCTTTAAAGCGTATGTTCAGTCTAACAGGGCTGGCCGTGGACTCTAAATAGATTCCAGGGCCGACCGATGGCTTTCCCTGGGCCGATTTGTCACCCCCCCCTTTTCCTGGCTCCCTCGCTAAAGTAAATATCCCCTTTGAGCATTGTGCGTGCTCCAGCCCCAGCCATTCAGATAGGCCCGGGGGCAGGAGCGTGCGCCACTGGGGATGCGGCTGCTCGCTGGCCATTAAAATCAATAAGAGCCCTTTGCTGAAGCATGTAAACAAGGCAAAGAGCTCTGATTGGACGAGAGACCGCGTTGGACTGAGAAGAGGTGCGTTTTACAGAGCAAACTGGGGGCTTTCCCCAATTCGGGATGCCCCGGGTGCATGGAACAAAACCGGGGAAACGTAAAAATCTGGGGTTTTGTTCTGTTATCAAGCAGACCACCCACCCGCACGGATGTTGGTCCCCGATGTTATATGACAGGCTAGGGGGGGGGGGGCGCATGCAGAATGCTGGATTTTTCCTATCCTGGGTTTTGGTCCTTTCCCCCGGGGCACCCCAAATGCTACAGGGATAGCGGGAATGCGGCCATGGCTTGTGCATGCGCAGTTGGACCAGGAAGCAAGGTAAGTGTACGCGGCAATCTGGGGGGTTTCACACAGCGGGGCATCCCGACTCTGGATGCCGCAGGGGGAGTGAATCTTATAGATTCCCGGGCCGATCGGTGTGGGCTTTGGTCTATTTTAAGCGTATGATGACAAGGGTGTATGCAGTGCGGGATGCCCAACAGAAGGGATAGGAGGAATGTTGTGCAGCTGGGACAGGGTGAGTTATAAAACCCAGATCAGATGGATTGTGCAGGAGTCTGCAAACCTCCCAACTTTTGATAATGGGAAAGAGGGACACATGCGCGCCACACCCCCCTAAAAGGGAAACACCACATAATAAAATTATGGGCAAGCCATATATATATATATATATATATATATATATATATATATATATATATATATATATATATATATATCTCCAACACACACACACATATATACACAAGCCCTTGACACACACACACACTTATATACACAAGCCCTTCACACACACACACACACACAAGCCCTTCACACACACACACATACACAAGCATATATATATATATATATATATATATATATATATATATATATATATATATATATATATATACACATATATACAAGCACTAAACACATACATACATATATGTATGTATGTATATATGTATGTATGTATGTATGTATGTGTGTAGTGCTTGTATATAATATATATATAATATGTGTGTGTGTGAGGGGCTTCTGTATATATATATATATATATATATACCCTACACACACATATATACACAAGCCCTACACACACACACACACACACACATACATATATACACAAGCCCTACACACACACACACACAATCCCCCCAATACACACACATACATACATACACAAGCCACACACACATTATATATATATATATATATATATATATATACACAAGCCCCGCACATATACACATGCCCCGCACATATACACACAAATGCTCCCCAAACAGCAATGTGAGCCAGTCACCAGGTCCCCAGCAACATCGCTAGGCAAGCTGTAGAAAAGCAAGTTCCCCTTCACCAGCAGACTCGGGATGAGGCTCTGCCCCCCACAGAGGAACTACTGCTCCCAGCGAGGCCACATGAAGTGTCACTGCTGCTGCACATTCCTTCCCAGCCTCTCTGGGAATCTCTGCCAGACCTCCCCCCCCCCCCCCCCCAGGGCCGGCTCCAGGTTTATGTGGGCCCTTGGGCGGCATGGTCTCAGTGGGCCCCTATGTGGTGAAGACTCGCGTCACATCACCAAGGGATGTCCCAAATCTGGATGCCCCCTAAGGATCAGGCTGTTCGGATCAAAACTCTAGTTTTGGTCTACTTTGAAGTGCACCAAAAACCCCATTAAATCTGACATCGGCGTCTAAACAAATCTAGATTCTCCTGATTTTGGATGCCCTGAGTGTGACCCCGCCCTTTGTTCATTACTTTCCTGGAACTGGTGAATGCACTGTGTGTGTGTTAACGACTAAACCAGGGGGGGGTTCTTTCAGAAACAGGGGCATCCCAAATTGAGATGCCCCTGTAAAGCGGACCAAAACTCAGGGGTGGAATTGCTTGCATAGTGGGCATGACAGTGATCCCAGGGGGTGTCACACAGTAGGGTATCACATATTGGGATGCTGCAGGGATAGGAAATCAGCTGGGGTGGTCAACTTAAAAGCAGAACCAAACCCAGCACTTCCTCCCCTGTAATCTAAAACGAGATGCCCTGTTGTGTGGAACCCCACCATTCGAGGAGAAGTTGGGCACCAGCTGTGGCAGTGCCCTCCTAGTCCGACGCCGGTCAAGCGCCATCGCACCCCCAAAGGCCGGCCCTGTCAGTGGACCCCCCCGGAGAGTGAGGGCCCTGGCAGCTGCCCCATCTTGCCGGGTGCCGACGCCGTACCTGCCCCCCCCCCCCCCCAGCCATGTCATGTCATCTGACACTGACTTCTCTTGCATCTGCATAGTCCTTTACTGCTTTATGTGATGCAGCCCCCCTCTCCCCCATATGTTTACTACCTTCAGTGATGGAAGCTTGCCTGGGCCACAACATACAGCACATGTCTGTCTCTCACCAGCCTGCTCCTGATCTGCCAGCCACTGCCCTTTAAGGAGTTAATAGGAGCCCAGCTTGCCCACCATTACCCCCTTCAGCCACCATACAGCAATGCTCTGCACGGGAGCACTGAATGGTCATTAGAAGCTTCCAGTCAGTCACACAGCAGTTGCTGTTTGTTCTGGTAAAGTGTGCTCCTCACCTCCAGCCATGATCTCCTCGAGCCTCCCGCCCTGCTGCTCAACTGCCTGTGATGTCGTTACAGCGCCTGGTTTCCCTAGCAACACAACAAAGCCAGGCGCAGGCTGATGATGTCAGAGACTCCATCAGAAGCAGGAGGGAGGGCCTGACTCCGGTGACAGGGAAGCAAACTCATACCTCCCAAGTGTCCCTGATTTGGAGGGACTGTCCCTCTTTTGAGCCCATGACCCCCTGTCCCTCGTTGTTCTCATTTGTCCCACTTTGAGTTGTAACATGCAGATCTGCAGCAATAAATGATTCATTTGCCTATTTAAAGTGTTTCTATTATTGTAACTGTTACCACCAAGTGTCCCTGATTTGGAGGGTCTGTCCCTCTTTTGAGTCCGTGTCCCCCTGTCTGGTTCTCCTCTGTCCCTCTTTGAGGTGTAACATGCAGATCTGCATCAATAAATGATTCATTTGCCTATTTAAAGTGTTTCTATTATTGTAACTGTTACATCCTATTTCCTATTCATTCCTCAGCAAGGAATTTAACAAATGTCCCTCTTTCCTACCCTAAAACGTTGGGAGGTATGCATACTTCCCAACTTTTTAGGTTGGGAAAGAGGGACAATTGTTAAATTAAGCCACGCCCCCTCATTGAGAGATGGATAGGAGATAGGATGTAACAGTGACAACAGTATAAACACTTTGTATAGGCAAATGAATCATTTATTGCTGCAGATCTATATGTTACACCTCAAAGAGGGACAAAGGAGAACAGCGAGGGACAGGGGGACACAGACTCAAAAAAGGAACAGTCCCTCCAAATCAGGGACACTTGGGCGGTAAGGGGAAGTGTGCAGCCTTTTCTCCTCCCCTGCTCTTTCTCTGCAGTGGGCGGAGCCACCGGCCACCAATGAATGGTCCAAAAACATGGGGGCCCGAGCTGCTGCTTGCAAATATGGTAAGTTGCAAATAACATAGAAATATCGCACCACTGTGGCGGCACCATGTTATTATAGCACCCCGATGGCGGCGCCTGCTGTGTAAACCCCCCACGTCGCCAGAACAAACTTACCTCTTCCCGGTCATACGACGCATGCGCAGTCCAATCAGTGCGCTCGGTTCTGTTCGAGCCCCTGGGTCCAGGAGCTCATCTAAGGCAAGCAGATCTGAGCGCACTGGCGGACGCATCCCCCACTACCCTCTAACAGGGAGCGTGCCTGCACCCAGGATTTTGGTCCCCTCCCCGGGGGCACCCCGCTATGTGAAGCCCCCCAGATCGCTGCAGCCAACTCACCTTATCCCGTCCCAAGGCAAGTCTAAGAGCAGCGGCTCTGACAGTCACATTCTCCGCTTCCCTGTAGCAGTGCACATGCCCACGCCAGGCATTTGTAAATGGCCAGCACGGGCATGCTCCCTGTTAGAGGGAGGCGGAGGATGCAGCCGTCAGAGCCGCAGCTCTTAAAGTGGACCAACACCCAGGATTTTCACTATCCTGGGTGTTGGTCCACTTCCGCAGGGCACCCCGATGTGTAAAACCCCCCAGAAAGCCCCTAAAATCTTACCTTTTAGGCGACGGATAAGCCGCCGCCTCTCGCGCATCCATCTTACAGGGCGCGCACCGGCCATTCACAAACAGCCGGCGCGGGAGCGCGCCCTGCTAGAGGGACGCGCGGGAGGCAGCGGCGGTGGCTTATCCGTCGCCTAAAAGGTAAGATTTTAGGGGCTTTCTGGGGGGTTACACACAGCGGGGCATCCCGATTTTGGATGCCCCGCAGGGAGGGAGTCGATCTATAAGATTCCCAGGCCGATCAGGGGTGGGTGTTGGTCCACTTTAAGATGCGGAAAACTTTTGACTATCCTGGGTTTTGGTCCACTTTAAGGAAATATGAATGGAGCGAGTGCCGCCATCCGCATCCCTGCCTCTAGCTGCAGTGCAGGCGTGCCGTACCCGCCATTCAAAAAGACCTGAGGCAGGGCCTATCTTATATGTTTTCCACACCCTGTACATATAGATTTCCCACATTAATCCAGACCTTCACCCTGAATAAGAGCCTATCTTATATGTTTCCCACACCCTGTACATACAGATTGCTCACATTAATCCAGACCTTCACCCTGAATAAGAGCCTATCTTATATGTTTCCCACACCCTGTACATACAGATTGCTCACATTAATCCGGACCTTCACCCTGAATAAGAGCCTATCTTATATGTTTCCCACACCCTGTACATACAGATTGCCCACATTAATCCGGAGCTTCACCCTGAATAAGAGCCTATCTTATATGTTTCCCACACCCTGTACATACAGATTGCTCACATTAATCCGGACCTTCACCCTGAATAAGAGCCTATCTTATATGATTCCCACACCCTGTACATACAGATTGCTCAAATTAAAAATCATCATACCTGCATCTACTGCATGTTATGAGCCTTTAAACATCTGAAATGGCGGCTCAAGGAGCATCAGGCAGCCTGCAAACAGGAAGTGTCTTGACTGTGCCGCTCTGCATTCTCGGATTGCTGTCCTTTCCCTGACCCCAGCTCTGTCTCTCTCTGTACTTTATCCCGCTCTCCTCTCCTCAGTAAGTGTGATGCTTCTGAGGCAAGATGGCGGCGCCCATATCCTAGAGTCCTGAATAGAGTTGCAGCCCAGTGGGGGAAAGAATAATAAGTAAGTGACTAAAAACTTAAAATCTATTAATTTTAGATGCTGGGGAATAGTTTTTAAGGGTTTGGGCTTTTCATTAAATCCTGCTGAAGGTCCGGTTTAACACTCACCCCCTTAGTGTTTCCTTGCTGGCCCGATTAAATGAAATGTATTGGTCCCTGAGATCGAGTCCAGTGGTGTGAAGACCCACAATTCTGTTCACCAGTAACCACCGTGCCAATGGCCACCCCCAGCATGAAGCTCTGTGACTGGTTAAACCCTTTCTATTCGCTTTAATGGAGGTAGTGCGCCTGACGCACGCGAGAAGCAGCCGCCAGCACCCCAGCGCTACTAATGCATCCACGGGGGAAAGTGTATAGGAAGTTATTATTAAAGTGGACCAAAACTTACCTGACTGCTCATCCAGTGGTGCATGTGCAGGCATGTAGCCAATCAGCGTTCTTGGCTCTATTCAGCTTTTACGACTAAAGGGCGAATGAAGCTGAGCACGCTGTTGGTCACATCCCCGCTAGACTCTAGCCAGTGCTGGCCATTCACAAACGCCTGGTGCGGGCATGGGTCTGGCTTAAACCAGACCTTCACCATGATTTAATGAAAAGCCCAAAGCCTTAAAAAACTAATCCCCAGCATCTAAAATTAATATATTCTAAAGTTTTAGTCACTTACTTATTATTCTTTCCCCCACTGGGCTTCAACTCTGTTCAGGACTCTAGCATAGGGGCACCGCCATCTTGCCTCAGAAGCATCACATATTGAGCAGAGCAGAGGGGGTGGGGGTAGTGCAGGGGGTGGGGTTATAGCTGTGCTTTGCACAGACAGAGCAGAGCCGGGGTCAGCGAAAGGTCACACAGTCAGAATGCACTTCCTGTTTGCAGGCTGCCTGATGTTTCATGAGCCGCCATCTTGGATGTTTAAAGGCTCATAACATGCAGTAGATGCAGGTAGGATGATTTTAATGTGAGCAATCTGTATGTACAGGGTGTGGGAAACATATAAGATAGACTTTTATTCAGAGTGAAGGTCCGGATTAATGTGGGCAACCTGTATGTACAGGGTGTGGGAAACATATAAGATAGGCTCTTATTCAGGGTGAAGGTCCGGATTAATGTGGGCAACCTGTATGTACAGGGTGTGGGAAACATATAAGATAGGCTCTTATTCGGGGTGAAGGTCCGGATTAATGTTTTTTTGTTGTTGCCTGGTTGGACGAGCAGCCGTAGGACCGCGGTGAGGTGATGCGGGAGATCTATGCATTATAAGTTAATTAAAATTGAGATCTGGAAGGCTTCACACAGCGGGGCACCCCCGATTGCCCCGGGGGAGTGGCCCAAAACCCAGAACAGTCAAAATCCTGGGTTTTGGTCCACTTAACAAATGTCCCTCTTTCCTACCCTGAAAGGTTGGTAGGTATGGTGTAGTGCGGGTGCAGCATGTGCATACGCCATTGGATCAGGGATCTGTTTTACTGGGGATTCAGGGCTTTCACACTGTGGGATATGCCAAATCCGGGTGCCCCAAGAAGAGGGAATCTGGCGGCCATTAGACTACAAGACTGTCCTAGAAGGGTTTTGGTCCACTTTAAGTGTAGTTATGATTTTTAGACACAAAAAGCTTTGGCACACCCCTCCACTGAAATGTAGGCATGCTGATCTCACTACATATGATGTGGGGGGGGGGGGGGGGGGCATTTGACAAGGGCGTCCCCAGTGATGGGTGGTCGAGCAGGGACACCAAAAGACTCGACCAGGTAAGTATTCTACTACTAGGACAAAAGTGCTGCGAGGGCCGAATGGTGAGTATGTGTTATGCTTTAGTTCTGCTTGGACCGGCCCCTCAGCCTCCTGCATAATGGCGCTGAATTGCTTCTGGGTCACTTATAAAGAATCTAGTTGCTGATTAGGATGTGTTCATTCCATCTCCTTCTCGTCCTGAGAACTGGAAATTGCTATAGTTAAAGTGGAACAGGGCCAGCTCCAGGTTTATGTGGGCCCTTGGGCGGCATGGTCTCAGTGGGCCCCTTTGTGGTGAAGAGTCGCGTCACATCACCGAGGGACGTCCCAAATCTGGATGCTCCCTAAGGATCATGTTATTTGGACCAAAACTTTAGTTTTGCTCTACTTTAAAGTGCACCAAACCCCTTTAACCCTGACCTTGGAGTCTAAACGAATCTAGATTCTTGTGATTTTGGATGCCCCTGTGTGTGACCCCCCCCCCCCATCCTTTGGTCATTATTTTCCTCGATCTGGTGAATGCACTGTGGGATCGCCAGTTTGAGTTAACGGCCAAACCAGGGGGGTTCTTTCACAAACAGGGACATCCCAAATTGAGATGCGCCTGTAAAGCGGACCAAAACCCAGGGGTGGAATTGCTTGCATAGTGGGTATGCCAGCGATCCCAAGGGGTGTCACACAGTAGGGTATCACAGATTGGGATGCTCCAGGGATAGGAAATCAGCTGGTGGTGACCAACTTAAAAGCAGAACAAAACCCAGCACTTCCTCCCCTGGAATCTAAATCGAGATGCCCCGTTGTATGGAACCCCACCATTCCAGGACATGTGGGCACCAGCTGTGGCAGTGCCCTCCAAGTCCGTCTTCGGTCAAGCGCCATTACACACCCTAAAGGCCCGGCCTTGTCAGTGTGCCCCCCCAGAGAGTGGGGGCCCCCGGCAGCTGCCCCGCTTTCCCGGGTGCTGACGCCGGCCTTGGGAACAAAACCCTTTGCTGTCGGAGTCTATTGCCAATCTCTGAGTCTAAACAGAGCGGTATTGCCAGTCATACATATGCCGGGCATGTGGCCCTGACTGGACAAGAGTCTGGGCATGTGCCATAGAATCTGGGAAAGGTGAGTTTTTATGGGTGATCTCAGAGCACCCCATATCGGGATGCCCCTGGGCCAGGGAATAGTTAGCAAATGTGTATTTTATGGAAGCAGTCTTCACTACTGGCAATCTTTTAGATTCCAGGAACAGCTGTTCTGAATTGGGATGCCTTGCTGCGTGAAACCCCCCAGAACGCCTAGAAAAATCCACCTCTTCCAGGTCCAACGGTGCATATGTGGGCTCTCGTGCAACCAGAGCCGTGTGCCATGACTATGTCTATAGCTCTGATAAACTTCAGTGGGGAGTGGGAGCGCCGCTATCGCTTGCCATAGAGAACAATTAGAGCCATTTGCCGCATTACATAGGCATGGCAAACATCTCTGATTGGATGAGAGCATGCGCTATTAAACCAAGGAAAGGTAAGCATTTACCGGCGATATGGGCGGGGTGTTTCACACAGAAGGGTATCCCAGTCTGGGATTCCCCGGGGAAAGGTCAGTAGCCAGCCCTGGATTTTTTAGATTCCAGGCATGGCTGCCCTGGGTTTTAAAGAGGAACTATGGTCAGAAATTACCGTAGTCCCTCTTTAATATGCAGCAGGGGGGCATCCTGGGGACTCGCCTCTTCCCCTGTCTATCTATGGCTGTCGTGGAGCACTCTTATCAGCTTGTATAGCCAGCCCCAGCTATGCAGATAGACTTGGCTACCGGCTGCACTGATAGGCTACTTGTGGTCACATGGGACAGGCAACCCGGAAGAGGTTCTTTCTGTAAATGGTGCATTGTACAGCGAGGCAGCCTGACTAGGGCTGTATTAAAATGGACCAAAACCCAGGAATTTGACTATCCTGGGTTTTGGTCCATTCTTCGTGCCCCGCTATGTGAAACCCCCCAGAGATCGCGCATTAACTCACCTCATCCCGGTCCTACGGCGCATGTGCGGCCGCTCGTCTAATCAGTGCACTTGGAGCCGCTGAGCTATGGATGTCTAACCCGACGTCTTAGCTCAGCGGCTCCTAGCGCGCTGGCAGGCGCATCTCGCGCTTCCCTCTAATTCGTGAATGGCCGGCGCGGGCACGAGCTGCTATCCCTCTAGCAGCTAGAGGGATAGCGGGGATGCGGTTGCGGCCCGTGCATGCGTCGTTGGACCGGGATTAAGGTAAGTGTAGCGGGTGACCTGGGGGGTTCCACAAAGCGGGGCATCCCGATTTTGGTTGCCTGGGGGGAGGGAATGATCGGCCCGGGAATCTATATCCAGCTGGGTTTTGGTCCACTTTAAAGAGGGATTGCGATCATTTCTGACCCTAGTTTACCCTACTTTAAAGCGGAATAAATCCCACTAGCAGCTGCATTGCAATCTGAAAGATTCCAGGCCATCCCAAATCAGGATGCCCCAATGTGTAAAGCCCCCCCCGGGTGCTGGTAATCGCTTACCTTTTTCCGGTCCAATGGCGCATGCTCGGCCTCTCGTCCTATGGGATTTGTCTGCAATGAATATGTCATTCGGCAAATAGCTCTCATTGTTTTCAATGGGGAGCATAGTCCAAGGGGGGGTTCACTGCAGGGGCCGGTGGTTGTGGCCACTTCTGATGTGCAGCAGCCATTCAGAAAAGGCAGTGGCGGGAGCGTACACACCGACGGGGATGAAGCAGCGCATGTTCCCCATTGATGTCAATGAGAGCTGTTTCTCGAAGGTGGTAAACACAGCAAACGGGGCGGGGGAGAGGTGAGTTGTACTGGGTGTTCTGAGGGGTCTCACACAGCCGGGGAATCCCAATTTGGAACAAAACCTAGGAGAGACAATTTCCTGGGTGTTGGTCCGCTTTAAGTGCTGTTTGGTACTCTATTAAAAAGGACAAGAAAAAAACACCCTGCACCACCCCAAGTATCAAAAACACACAATTCAATAGGGATGTGCCAATGTGGGAAGCCCTAAGCAAATAGCCAATTTGAAACAATATAACAGTTTATGGCCCCAGTAACCACAAGGAAGACCCGCAGCGGCACCACCAACCCAGTAAATTCACTGATCAAACATTTATATCATATCATAATCATGGATTTATTAAAAAGACAAAGACTTACAACAATTATCTAAATACATTCCTCATAAGGCCAAAAAGTGAGCTGGTGCAAGGAAAGAGACCTGGTCTCTTTCCTGGCACCTTGAGGAAGTGGGCTTGTCCTACGGAACGCGTGGGTAAAGAAACACTATTTCATTAGGCCAATATACAGGGTGATACTCTTTTATGTTGAACTTCCTTGGGCACTTTAAAGCGTTTCTCTTTCTGTATTAGGCATTTGCACTTTATATCATCAGCATAGGTGTTTGCACAAACTGTTTTACATGCACTGTTCATACAGGAGATGGTTTTCTGAATACTTTGTATTTATTTAGTAAAGATACTTCATTGGCTGTGGTATGGCACTTTTTGGCCTCATGATCCCTACTAAGTGATTGCGCTGGTCACTTCTCCAGTAGATTTGCCCATTACATTGTTCCTCAGTCTGATAAATCATTTGTTTCTCTAATAAAATAAAGTCTTTTTCTATTTCTTTATTTTCACCATTTTCTTTTACATAAGAACAGAGCTAGGAGCTCACTGTCTCACATCAGAAGTGGCCCATGACAACCGGCCCCTGCAGTGCACCCAAGACTGGGGCCCCCTTGGAGCAGAGAGCAGGGGCCCATCTACTGCTTACACAGGAAGAGTTTTTATGAAGGTAACAAGGATCAGAAATACATATAAAACAGATTTTAGTCCCAATAGCTGATCAAGTGAAATCACTGTCATCTGGGCAACCAGCCTCTCTTGCTCTTATCTGTGCAGTGACGGTGCAGCTTCAAAGATGGGTGGGCGTGGCTTTTCTGTGCTCGCTATAATGCTAGGATGGGTGGGTGTGGCTTTGCTGTGCTTGCTATAATGCTAGGACGGGTGGGTGTGGCTTTGCTGTGCTCGCTATAATGCTAGAAGGACATGTGGGTGTGGAATTACTGTGCTCGCTATAATGCTAGAAAGACGGATAGATGTGGCTTTACTGTGCTCGCTATATTGCTAGAAAGATGGGTGGGCGTGGCTTTGCTGTGCTCGCTATAATTCTAGAAAGATGGGTGGGTGTGGCTTTGCTGTGCTCGCTATAATGCTAGAAGGACATGTGGGTGTGGCATTACTGTGCTCGCTATAATGCTAGAAAGATTGGTGGGCGTGGCTTTGCTGTGCTCGCTATAATTCTAGAAAGATGGGTGGGTGTGGCTTTGCTGTGCTCGCTATATTGCTAGAAAGATGGGTGGGCGTGGCTTTTCTGTGCTCGCTATAATTCTAGAAAGATGGGTGGGTGTGGCTTTGCTGTGCTCGCTATAATGCTAGAAAGATGGATGGCCGTGGCTTTGCTGTGCTCGCTATAATGCTAGAAGGACATGTGGGTGTGGCTTTACTGTGCTCGCTATAATGCTATAAAACTTTTCTTCTCTTTTACATAAGAACAGAGCTAGGAGCTCGCTGTCTCACATCAGAAGTGGCCCACGACAACCGGCCCCTGCAGTGCTACCAAGACTGGGGCCCATCTACTGCTTACACAGGAAGAGTTTTTATGAAGGTAACAAGGATCAGAGTTACATATAAAACAGATTTTAGTCCCAATCATCTGGGCAACCGGCATCTCTTGCTCTTAATCTGTGCAGTGATGGTGCAGCTTCAAAGATGGGTGGGCGTGGCTTTGATGTGCTCGCTATAATGCTAGAAGGACGGGTGGGCGTGGCTTTGATGTGCTCGCTAGAATGCTAGAAGGACAGGTGGGCGTGGCTTTGCTGTGCTCGCTATAATGCTAGAAAGATGGGTCACCGAAACAGACTTCTTCCTGCAGCTGGCGGATCTCGGTCAGTAGAGTCAGCAGCAGGGTGGGAGTGGCTTTGCTGTGCTCGCTATAATGCTAGAAGGACAGGTGGGCGTGGCTTTGCTGTGCTCGCTATAATGCTAGAAAGATGGGTCACCGAAACAGACTTCTTCCTGCAGCTGGCGGATCTCGGTCAGCAGAGTCTGGTCCTGTAAGTTGAGCTGCAAGAGAGTCAGAGAAGGATGAGAAGGTCATTTCCTTCACGTTTCCCGTAACGCGCGGCCGCTATAAATCTCCTGGATTATATTTAGGATGGACCTACCTTGCGGGTGTATTTGTAGGACTGTTCAGCCTCCAGCTGTCTTCCCGTCTAGAAGAGACATCGCAGATTAGTAGGGTCAGAGGGAATCATAGAGCCGGGTGTATTTAGCCAGCAAGTCACCCGGTTTTCCTAGGGAGTCACCCTTGACCCCCCCCCCCCATCACCCAGTCACCAGCTCAGATCACCCTGCAGCAGCCCAATCCCCATACTCTGGCAGAATGCCGGGTGGTTTTACATAGGCTCAAGGCCTGTTCTGGGGGCGTCACTATGAGCCCCACTTACTATTCAGTATCTGATAAACCGCTGATGGCCAGCGATCTACTGCCCAACAATGTGTCTGACGGGTAGGTACAGTGGTCAACACTACAGTTAGGAAAGATTAGAGCTCTGTCAGTGGGGTAGACCCTGATAGTGATATGAACTTTCATAGATAATGGTTAAATGTGGGACTTAGGTGCCATTGCGCCATGAATCCACATGATGGCAGTGCTGCCTAAGTAATAAGAGTAGCTAATATTAATTAGTCTAGTGTACCCCTTAAAATAGATAAATAGAGACTCAGCCAGGTGGCATTGGCAACATTACCTGTCCTGTCATTGGTTGAGCCTAGCAACATAGTTGGTGGAGGCAACATTCCAGAGGTTATATAAGGGAGAACCCAACCCTTCTAGAGTGTTCTTAGTTCTGAGGTTCCAAGCTGAAGAGGGGAAGACTGTTAATGTAGTTGAGGAGCCGAGTAACAGTGAGAGAAGAAGCCTGTGGATAGTAACTGGAAGCTGTAACTGTTAAGGAACGTTGCTTGTACTGGAAGATGCTGTTGAGATGGATGGAAGCCCTCAAATAAAGACCCTATTGTTTGCTACAGGATGTGTCATGATTGGAGACCAACGACGGCTGAATCAGTAAGTGAACCTCCACCCCACACATGCCACACCAACCTGAGTCGCCCTACCCTAGGTCCAAGAACCCCCCCTCGTTCCTCACAGCATGTGCCATTGGCCAGGGATGCACCCGCTACAAATGTATAATCTTGCTGCCAGTGACATACTTCCATAGCCTGGACTTCTGCATTTAAAGTGGACCAACACCCAGGATTTTGACTATCCTGGGTTTTGGTCCACTTCGGTGGGGCACCCCGATCGGGGGTGCCCCGCTGTGTGAAACCCCCCAGAAAGCCCTGAAAACTCACCTCTCCCCGCTCCCACGTGACCGCTGCATCCAATCCCCGCCGACGGACAAGCAGAGCGCGTCCGCCGCCGCCTCCCGCGCGTCCCTCTTACAGGGAGCGCACCCACGCCGGCCATTCCCAAACGGCCGGCGCGGGAGCGCGCCCTGCTAGAGGGATGCGCGGGAGGTGGCGGACGCGCATGCACCGCTGGAACAGGGAGAAGGTAGGATTGTGGGCTACCTGGGGGGTTTTACCCCGCGGGACATCCCGATTTCGGATACCCCACGGGGAGGGATCTGATCCCCCCTGGGTGTTGGTCCACTTTAAGCAGATCAAAACCCAAACATTAACCCTGGCGAAGTGTCATTAAGACACGCAACGCGTCGGTGGCGGCTGCTGTGGGGGACCCGGACTCTTTTTGACTGGTGATGTTGAATAGTTATATCTTGTTGTATATCTTGCCTGCCCTATAAGTCTCATGGATTAGTGTGCTCTAATCTTTTTTGCACATACAGCACTTTATACTAAGTGCTTCACTTTGCACATTTCTCACTCGCCTTTTGCACTGCAAGCACATTGTTTAAGCACTCTGCACTTATTTATTGTCAGCTACATATTTTGTATAATAATATTATATAATAATATTGCACAAGGATATAATAATTAATTATTACCATTAAAAATATTTTTTTATATATAACAATTACATTTATTATATACTAATAATTATTTATAAAAATATATATACTTCTTTTTTTTTCCATGAACATTTGGCATAATATTGATATTTATTAGATCTAATGTATTTATTTGTAAATAGTCCCTTATTCCATGGTCCCTCCTCCAACCTTTGCTGTTAGTGTATATGTTTTTTAATTGTGTCCGTCTTTATTGTATGCTTTATTTGCTCATTTTATTTTCAATAAAATATTGGATTTTAGATTTGAGTGCAGGGATGCAGCCAGCCAGATGGTGCATGTCAAACAGCAATCTTGAGACCAGCCAATCGGTGATCTAAAAATTGCCAAGGGGCGTGGCCTCAGCGGAGGAAAAACACGTTTTCTCATCATACAAGATTCCTTACAATAGGGTTATACTCCTGTTCTCAAGAGTGACAGACTGTGCTGGAAGAGCTGGAAGCAGACCTTCACCCTGAATAAGAGCCTATCTTATATGTTTCCCACACCCTGTACATACAGATTGCTCACATTAATCCGGACCTTCACCCTGAATAAGAGCCTATCTTATATGTTTCCCACACCCTGTACATACAGATTGCTCACATTAATCCGGACCTTCACCCTGAATAAGAGCCTATCTTATATGTTTCCCACACCCTGTACATACAGATTGCTCACATTAATCCGGACCTTCACCCTGAATAAGAGCCTATCTTATATGTTTCCCACACCCTGTACATACAGATTGCTCACATTAATCCGGACCTTCACCCTGAATAAGAGTCTATCTTATATTATGTTTCCCACACCCTGTACATACAGATTGCTCACATTAATCCGGACCTTCCCCCTGAATAAGAGCCTATCTTATATGTTTCCCACACCCTGTACATACAGATTGCTCACATTAAAAATCATCCTACCTGCATCTACTACATGTTATGAGCCTTTAAACATCAAAGATGGCGGCACATGGAGCATCAGGCAGCCTGCAAACAGAAAGTGTCTTCTGACTGTGTTGCTCTGCAGTCTGGGATTGCTGTCATTTCCCTGACCCCAGCTCTGCTCTGTCTGTGCAAAACACAGCTATAACCCCGCCCCCTGCACTTTATCCCACTCTCCTCTCCTCAGTAAGTGTGATGCTTCTGATGCAAGTTGGCTGCGCCCGTATCCTAGAGTCCTGAACAGAGTTGCAGCTCAGTGGGGGAAAGAATAAAAAGTAAGTGACTAAAACTTAAAATATATTAATTTTAGATGCTGGGGAATAGTTTTTTAAGGTTTTTGGCTTTTCATTAAGTCATGCTGAAGGTCCGGTTTAACTAAAAAGTACCTCCTCCTCCTCCTCCTCCTCGGTGGCTCCTCCTCCAGTGTGATTCCTCCATCTCCAGTTTTTACACCTCCAGCAGTAGAAGGAAGCCCCGCCCATCTCCAGAAGCAGGCCAATCGCGAGACAGGGCGGATAATCCTCCACTTTCTCTATGGCTTGGTATAGTTAGAGGCTGCTTCTGCATTTAGATCCAAGGACTGAACTTCTCAGCAGTTACTCAGCCCGGGAGCCACTGATCCTGGGACCATAGAACGCTGTGGTTCAATCCCAACAATACAGGTCAGATAGTGCCTTACTATGGGGCTAGTGCTTAGTGCATACCTCCCAAATGTCCCTGATTTGGAGGGACTGTCCCTCTTTTGAGTCCATGTCCCCCTGTCTCTTGTTGTTCTCATTTGTCCCTCTTTGAGGTGTAACATTCAGATCTGCAGCAATAAATGATGTATTTGCCTATTGAAAGTGTTTCTATTGTTGTAGCTGTTACATCCTATCTCCTATCCATCCCTCAATGAGGGGGCGTGGCTTCATGTAACAATTGTCCCTCTTTCCCACCCTGAAAAGTTGGGAGGTATGCTTTGTGACACACCAAGATCAGGGACCAGCACCTTACACTGTTCTGTGTTTTTAGGCCCCATGACCACATTAGCGCCAGACCTGAGCTCAGTTCTAGAGGTCAAACGTGGGGGAGGGGGAGCATAGCCCTGGTTTCCAACACATTACTTACAATATAGAAAGGCATCTGAAGCCTATGACTAGCACGATGTCCAACCCGGCCACACCTGATCAGGCGGAGGGTACAGAGCTCTGGAGCCGGCGCAGGAAGAAACAAGCCAGGGGGCGCAAGGAAAAAGGCGATGTCACAGGTGTTGTCTTAAAGGAGCCACAGCACTCAACCTTGTTAGCTTGCAAACCAACCTAAAATCTGTCTCTAAATCTGGTTAAAAACAGAGGCTCGGTCCACACACATCTGCAGAAGTGCTGCACCACCAAGCGCCAAGGTGCCTCTGTGAGGTGCAGTTCTAACTCCAATCTCTGAGAGACCCATTTGGGACATACAATGCAATAGATTGGGAGCAGGCTTACCTGAGGTTGCCCTATAACCTCGAGTGCAGCCCATGGGTGGAAGGGTCGAAAACCTCGCAGTACAGCCTAGACCCCACACCCCATGTGCCTGCACAAATTCAGAACAAAGGAGGGGTGGCAGCCAATCAGACCATTTTATAACTAACCTGGGAGGTGCGTGAGCAGGGCAATTAGGCTGTCACCCCTCCTTTGTCACAATTGCTGTCTCTCCTAGCTCCGAATCACCGTCAGGGGTCACCCCCCTCTGCTCCTATACAATCCACTGCACAGCCGACTCTGGACAGAGTTTCACTGTTAGACAGATGCGAATCTGAGGCATTTCATTCTGAGGGTCCAACACCTAAGACAACATTCCGGCGAAGTCCCTGCCACAAGATTCTCTTGAGCTTCACCTTGAGGCAGAAGATATTGAGGATTTGATTGAGTCTGTGGCGACTACCCATCATTTGTCGAGGGAGGACCCTGCTTCTACTTGCACCGCTATTCCGTGCCAGAAGAGGAAGTCTAAAAAATGTTTTCCCTTCCATGAGCAGTTTGAGCAGCGAATATCAGATGAATGGAACCACATGGGGAAGGCCCAAGCCATCCCGAGATGCATTAACATCTTCTACCCATCTTCTACCAGGTCCTCATTCCATCTGCAGGCAGTGCATCGGTCAAGGATGCCACTGACAAGTTAGAGACCATTTCCAGGCAGATCTTCAACCTGGTGGGAGCAGGTCTGCGTCCAGTCTTTGCCACAAATGTTGTCGCCAGTTTTGGGCATTTTGCTAAAGACCCTGGATGAAGCTATCCCCGACTTGGACAGCAGAGGTATCTGACTTCTAATTTCTCCGCTATGTGATGGAGTTCCAGTAACAAGCCATGGCAGATGCCTCATGCCCTAATCTGCGCGCCCTGGCAGTGGCCATCTCGCAAAGACACGATTTGGCCAAAGCAGTGGTCGGTGACACCATTTCCAAGAAAAACCTGACCACATTTCCCTATTAAGGGTAGGCTGCCCCTTGGTTGAGGCCCTGGACCTGTTGATCAGGAACGTGATAGGAGGAAGATCCCCAATGAAGAGACAGACCTTCATTTAGGAGAACTCCCTTCTTTCTCCCTTTTCGCAGGTTTCAGCAAGCAAATAGGGACAATCCGCGTCAAGACACAGGGACCTGGCACCCCTTCCAGCGCATGCAGAAGGCGCCATGGACACCCAAACAGAAGAGGAACACAAAGCCCCACCGAGCATTAAGGGACACTTTTTACCGGAGGATTCTTTCCCTCAACCTGCAAACACCCCCTCCTATGAGCAGCAGTGACACGTCTCCTTTCCATGGGGGGTGATTCAGCCGGTACCTCCCACACAGAGAGGGTCCGGCTTCTACTCTAACCTCTTTGTGGCCCCCAAAAAGGAAGGTTCGGTAAGACCGGTTCTAGATTATTTAGCAGCTCTATATCTTCATTTGGCCAGAAAGTTCTGCATGGAGTCGATCAGGTCAGTGGTGGCTTTCCTGGACCCGGGAGACTATCTGCGGTCCGTAGACATCCAGGATGTATACCATTCGACCAGATGTATCGGCTCCTCCTGGGTTTTCCACCACCAGGTGGGGCCACGTGGTCATCTGTCCACACATTCTCCCAAATTCTATAAAGTGGATGTGTGCGCAGCGGCTGATGCTGCGTTTGGCCGCAGGGTGCTCCGGGGGTTCCTGAGTAGGAGAACAGCATTTTATCGTTCTTTACCTGTGGCACATCCACAGTTGGGTTGCTTTTTCTGGCCCAAGTCCTTCACAGCTTTGTAAGGTCCCTATTGTAAGGAATCCTTTTGTGTGACAAAATGAAGTTCTCTGTTGTACAGGTTGCGTTACATGAGTTTTACATAAGTTTTACTCTGTTTAATGTCAGTCCATCCAGCGTCCTGCTTCCTACTGCTTGCTGACAAAACTGGAGATGGATGAACCGCACCGGAGGAGGAGCCACCGAGGAGAAGGAGGAGGTACTTTTTAGTTAACTCCTGGGAACAGGAGTATAACCATATTGTAAGGAATTATGTGTGACTGAGTGAAGATCAAGAGAAAGGAATTACTCAGTAATACATAAAATTCCCTTTTCTTAAAATCTGGGCCACCGCCAAGCCGGCAGCATTGCCCTGAGGGCGGGCAAAAAAAGGGTTTTGATTCGCTTTAAAGCAGAACAAAATTTGGGAATTTGACTTTCCCGGATTATGTTTCGTGCCCCGGGAGCATCCTGAATTGGAATGCGTGTGTATCCCCCTCCAGAACGCCCAGTAAAACTCACCTCTCCTTGGCCCAAGGGTGCATGTGTGGGCCCTCATCCTTAAGAGCAGTTTGCCTTGATGACATAATTCAATGGGGAATGCACACTTCCGCATCCCCAGCAGCATGCACTCCCACCCCAGCCGATCATTGTAAACAATCAGAACCGTTTGCTGAAAGGACGAAAGCCCAAGCACGTGCCATTGGACCAGGGAAAGGTGAGTTATTACCGGCGCTGTGAGGGGGTTTACACAGTGGGGCATCACATTTTTAGATTCCAGGCCGGCCTCTGGTGGGCTTTATTCCCATGCCCGTAAGCCACGCCCCTAAACCACACCTCGGCCACACCCATCACCCTGTAAGCTGGTCTCCAAGGTTGGCATCTCTGTTTTACATGTGCTGTTACTTTAAAGGAGCTGTATTGTAAAATCCTTTAATATTATAAATCCATATAAACATTCTGGATAGAGAGAAGAGGGGGCACTAAAATGAAATAATACCATTTTGTGAATACTCACCTTGTAAAATGGGTATTATAAGTATGTCACACACCCCGCTTCAAGACATTCATTACATGTGGGTATTACTGACCTGTAGAGGGCGAACTGCCGAGATGATAGGAAAAAAGAAGCCCCTCCCGGTCCTATAAATACCTGGGACCTCCCACTCATTACCCATTATCCAGAAAGCAGTAAGGTAAGGGACCAGGAAGAGCCAAAAATAAGTCATAACAACCAAAAGTTCACAATATGAAGGATCCAGAATACAAAGGGCGGGGTGAAGCGGGGTGTGTGACATACTTATAATACCCATTTTACAAGGTGAGTATTCACAAAATGGTATTATTCTAAGTATGTCACACACCCCGCTTCAAGACATTCATTACATGTGGGACATCCAAAAGCAGTGTCCATAAAGGGTGGGGATCCGAAACAAGGCATAACGCACAAACTAAACCACTGCAGCCTGCAGAACTTTGCGGCCAAAAACAGCATCCGCTGAGGCCCTAACGTCAACCTTGTAAAACTTTGAAAAAGTGTGAATAGAAGACCAAGTAGCAGCCTTACAAACTTGCTCAACAGAGGCCTGGTGCTGGAAAGCCCAGGAAGCCCCAACCGCTCGAGTAGAATGAGCAGTAACACGAAAAGGGGGATTCCTTCCCTTAGCAACATAGGCCCCAACAATGGCCTGACGAATCCACTTACTGATGGAAGACTTAGCGGGCGCCAAACCTTTCTTGGGCCCGGAGGGCACTACAAAGAAGGCATCAGTCTTGCGAAAGGCAGACGTTACCACCAAATAGTACTTCACAACTCGAACCACATCCAAGGAATGCAGGACCCTCTCCTTGTCGTTACTGGGATTAGAACACAGAGAGGGCAAAACAATGTCCTGATTTAAGTGAAAAGCAGAAACAACCTTAGGAAGGAAATCCGGCTTAAAACGGAACACCACCTTGTCCTGATGTCTTTCAAAATACGGGGCTTGAATGGACAGAGCCGCCAACTCAGAAACACGCCGAACAGAAGTGATAGCTACCAAAAAGGCCACCTTCTGCGTGAGAGAAGACAAGGCAATATCATGCAAGGGCTCAAAGGGAGGACCCTGAAGAGCAGAAAGTAATAAATTCAAATCCCAAACCGGAATCAGAGCCTTCCTAGGAGGCCGCACATGCATAACCCCCTGGAAAAAAGTCTTAACCAGTGGATGAAGCGCAAAAGATCTTTGGAAAAACACCGCCAGGGCCGACACTTGCCCCTTCAGAGTACTAAGTTGGAGCCCTAGATCCAAACCGTGCTGCAGGAACTCCAAGATTCTAGAAAATACCATTTTGTGAATACTCACCTGTAAAATGGGTATTATAAGTATGTCACACACCCCACTTCAAACATTAATAATTACAATAGGGTTAACTCACCGCTAGGTGGCAGCATTGCAGAGAATCTCCAAAAATTCAACAGGCCCCTCCCGGTCTATACACACCTGGTACCTCCCAACAATCACCCAGTATTAGAACAGCAGTAAGACAAGGTACCAGGAACAAACAATGTAACCCTCAACGTAAAGAACTAAACTTCACCATATAAAGAGCCAGGATACCAAAAAGGGCGGGTGAAGTGGGGTGTGTGACATACTTATAATACCCATTTTACAGGTGAGTATTCACAAAATGGTATTATTCTAAGTATGTCACACACCCCACTTCAAACATTAATAATTACAATAGGGACATCCAACAGCAGTGTCCAGAAAAGGGTGGGTATCCGACCAGGCAATAACGCAGAAAAAACTCAAACCACTGCAGCCTGCAAAACCTTGCGGCCAAAAACAGCATCCGCTGAGGCCCGCACATCAACCTTATAGAACTTAGAAAAAGTATGAACAGAAGACCAAGTTGCAGCCTTACACACTTGTTCAACCGAAGCCTGGTGCTGAAAAGCCCAGGACGCACCAACCGCACGAGTAGAATGAGCAGTAACGCGAAAAGGAGGATCCTTCCCCTTAGCCGAATAAGCTCCAACAATGGCCTGACGAATCCATTTACTAATGGAAGACTTGGCCTGAGCCAAACCCTTCCTAGGCCCACATGGCACAACGAAAAAAGGGCATCAGTCTTACGAAAAGAAGACGTAGCACGTAGATAGTACCTGACACAACGTACAACATCCAAGCAGTGCAAAGCACTCTCCTTGACATTCTTAGGCTTAGGACACAAGGAAGGAAGAACAATGTCCTGGTTAAGATGAAAGGCAGAGACCACTTTAGGGAGAAAGTCTGACTTGAAGCGAAAAACCACTTTGTCCTGATGATCCTCGAAATAAGGAGCCTGAATAGACAAAGCTGCCAACTCTGAAACCCGCCGAACCGAAGTGATGGCCACCAGAAAGGCAACCTTCTGAGTAAGAATGGACAAAGCGACATCCCGCAAAGGCTCAAAAGGAGGAGCCTTAAGAGCAGAAAGAACCAAATTCAAATCCCACACTGGGAGCAAAGGCTTCCTAGGAGGCCGCACATGCGTAACCCCCTGGAAAAAGGTCTTGACCAAGGAATGGCTAGCAAAGGACTTCTGGAAAAAAATTGACAAAGCAGAAACCTGCCCCTTCAAGGTACTCAGCTGAAGACCGGAGTCCAGCCCCGACTGAAGAAACTCCAAAATCCTAGACACAGAAAAGACCCGGCAAGGCAAAGACCTAGCCTCACACCAATCAATATAAGATCTCCAATACCTGTAATAGATGGAAGAAGAAGATCTCTTCCTGGCACTAATAAGAGTCCGAATGACCGCATCCGAAAGACCCTCCTCCTTTAAGATGGAGGTTTCAGCAGCCAAGCCGTCAAAGCCAGCGTTTGTAAACTGGGGTAACATAATTGACCCTGTGTGAGAAAATTCCGGCCGAAGAGGCAGATCGAACTGATCTACGGCCAGACGAACGATGTCTGCGAACCACACCCGCCTTGGCCACCTTGGAGCCACGAGAATGGCGGGAACTCCCTCCAGAACCAACTTTCGCAGAACCCTGCCTAGCATGGGAATCGGAGGAAACAGATAAAGAAACCCCAGGTCCCTCCAGCTCAGGGCCATGGCATCCACCGCCAGAGCCAGAGGGTCCCGGGACAGGGACACAAAGGAAGGAAGCTTGTGATTGTGACGAGAGGCAAACAGATCCACCTCCGGCATCCCCTACCGGAGACAAAGCGACCGAAACACCTGGGGATGGAGAGACCACCCCCCCCGACGGGACGCACACCGGCTCAGAAAGTCCGCCTCTGTGTTTTCCACTCCCGGAATGTAAACTGCCGAGATGCAAGGGACATGAGTCTCCGCCCAGACTAAAATCAGAGACACCTCCCTGTGGGCACCCAGACTGCGAGTCCCTCCTTGGTGATTGATGTAAGCAACCGCCGTCTGATTGTCTGATCGAACCTGAACCGGCAGACCCTGTAAATGATGCGTCAAGTGAGACAGAACCAACCTGATGGCTCGCAATTCCAGAACATTGATGGGCAAGTGGGCCTCCTGAGGGTCCCACTGCCCCTGAAACTGAAGATCCTTCCAAAAACCTCCCCAGCCTGACAAACTGGCATCCGTGGTGACAGTTTCCCAAAGCGGGGTCAGAAACGACCTGCCCTTCAGAAGGTTGTCCGAGACCAACCACCACAGAAGGGACTGCCGAACCCGAGGGGACAACCGGAAGGACCGATCCAACGACCCCGGACGCCGGTCCCAAGACGCCAAAAGATGAAGTTGAAGAGTCCTCGTATGAAACTGTGCAAAAGGAACTGCCTCGAACGAGGCCACCATCAACCCCACCAGTCTCATCCCCAGACGAATGGACGGATGAGGATGGGAGAGAAGCAACTGGGCCAATTCCTGAATCAGCAGATCCTTGGCCTGAGGGAGAAACACTCTGTGCTGGCAGGAGTCCAACGACATCCCCAGAAAGGTCACCACCCTGGCCGGAACCAGCGAGGACTTGGGGTAATTGATCACCCAGCCGAACCTCTCCAGCATAGACACCACCATGCTGGTGTCCCCCTCTGCTTGACTGAAGGAAGGCGCCATGATGAGAAGATCGTCCAGGTAAGGCACAATGCGAATCCCCTGAGCTCTGAGCAGGGCCATCACCCCCGCCAACACCTTGGTGAACACTCTCGGAGCAGAGGTGAGGCCGAATGGAAGAGCCACAAACTGAAAATGCCGATCCTCCACCACGAAACGAAGGAACCGCTGATGAGCTGGGAAAATCGGAATGTGCAGGTACGCATCCTTCATGTCTATGGACGTCATAAAGTCCCCCTGCCGAAGCGAACCGATCGCAAACCGCAGGGTTTCCATGCGGAACCTCCGGGGACGAATAAACCTGTTGAGAAACTTCAAATCCAGAATAGGACGGAAGGACCCGTCCTTTTTGGGGACAGTGAAGAGATTGGAGTAAAACCCGCGCCCTACCTCTGAAGAAGGAACCGGGCAAACGACAGCTAAGTCTAGAAGATTCCTTACCGCCGCCAGGAGCCCCTGCGCGGCCAAAGGATCCAAAGACACCCGAGACCTGAAGAACCTTGGAGGAGGACGGGACTCGAACTCCAACTTGTAACCGGCCGAAACCACCTCCCGGATCCATCTGTCCGAGACCTCCTGGTCCCACACCCGGGAGAAAAGTCGCAACCGTCCCCCCACCCAAACGGGTGAGGGCGCCCCCTCATTGCTGGGCGGGCTTGGCAACTGGCTTGGGCTTGGCGCCCCAGACGCGAACGGGACGGCCACGGCCTTTACCCCTATTCCAACTGGCGCCCCTGGAGGCCGAGAAGCCCGCACCCCTGCCGGCTCCGGCTCCCCGAAAGGACGGATTGAAGGAGACCGTCCCCCGAAAGGAACGGCGAAATTTCTTGCGCTGAGGTAACTTACCTCCCTTGGCAACAGAATCCAGCCTCTCACCAAAAAGCCTCAAACCCAAAAAGGGAAGAGCCGTGAGCGATCTTTTAGAATTAAAATCAGCCGTCCACTGTCTCAACCACACACAGCGACGGATAGCCACCAGCAAGGCAGTAGCCCTACCACACATCAACATGGCATCCTCCTGAGCGGCCAGGATAAAGGACAAGTCAAACACGCCACAGTAAACAGCGCAGGAGCCCTCACAAAACCAGCCAGTTCAGCAGCCACACTCACACAACCATGACACCCGGAGTAAGGAATAAACTACTGTCCCAGGGCTAGACACAAACCTGTAACCGCTAACTAACCACTAGTTAAATGGGGGCATCCCACATCCGGATCACCACTCCGGGAATCCCGCTATGCCCCGCAATGAAGGGTCGAGCGGAGGAGCTAATCTCCTAGGCACCAAAGGTGCCGGCTACCTTTTGCCCGGCCTACAGCCGAGGCTGGGAGGCTGCCAGTTAACAAGTATGCTACAAAACAAGAGCCGGGCAGAAATAGACCACGGGGGGGGGGGGGGGGGGGGGGCAGGAGACTTCTTTCTTCTGTCTTGTCGCCACCTTGCAGAGAACAACACTGGGTGATTGTTGGGAGCTACCAGGTGTGTATAGACCGGGAGGGGCCTGTTGAATTTTTGGAGATTCTCTGCAATGCTGCCACCTAGCGGTGAGTTAACCCTATTGTAATTATTAATGTTTGAAGTGGGGTGTGTGACATACTTAGAATATAGAGAATTCCCTACAAGGGAAGGCCCTAGTCTCACACCAATCAATATAAGACCTCCAAGTCCTATAGTAAACGGAAGAAGAAGACCTCTTCCTAGCGCTAATAAGAGTCCGAATAACAGCATCAGAAAGACCTTCCTCCTTCAAGATGGAGGTTTCAGCAGCCACGCCGTCAAAGCCAGCATTGGTAAATTGGGGTAACGTAGATGGCCTTGTGTGAACGGATCCGGCAGCAGAGGCAGAACGAACTGATCTTCCGCAAGCCTTACCACGTCTGCGAACCAAACCTGTCTTGGCCACCTTGGAGCAACCAGAATTGCTGACGCTCCCTCCAGAGCCAGCTTGCGCACTACTCTGGCTACCATGGGAAATGGAGGGAACAGATACAGAAATCCCAGATCCCTCCAGTTCAGGGACATGGCGTCCGTCGCGAAGGCCAATGGGTCCTTCACCAGAGACACAAATGCCGGAAGTTTGTGATTGTGACGAGAGGCAAAGAGGTCCACCTCCGGCGACCCCCACCTGAGACAAATCGAGCGAAACACCTTGGGACTGAGAGACCATTCCCCCTTGCTGGCTGACAACCTGCTCAGAGAGTCCGCCTCCGTGTTCTCCAATCCCGGAATGTACACCGCCGAAATGCAAGGGACGTGGCTCTCCGCCCAGTCCAGAATCAGCGACACTTCCTTGAGGGCACTCCTGCTGCGAGTCCCTCCCTGGTGATTGATGTAGGCAACCGCCGTCCGATTGTCCGACCGGACCTGAACCGGCAAGCCCTGCAGGTGATGAGTCAAACGAAAAAGAACCATTCTGATGGCTCTCAATTCCAGAACATTGATAGGCTCGTGGGCTTCCTGAGGACCCCACAGCCCCTGAAATTGCAGATCCTTCCAGAGGCCCCCCCATCCGGAAAGGCTGGTATCCGTGGTGACCACCTCCCAACGAGGAGTCTGAAAAGATCTGCCCTTCAACAGATTGGCAGAGTTCAGCCACCACCGAAGTGAGCGCGAACCCGGGGAGACATCAAAAAGAATTGATCCAGCGACAGAGGAGACCTGTCCCAGACAGCCAACAGATGGAGCTGTAACGTCCTCGTGTGAAACTGGGCAAAGGGGACTGCCTCGAAGGAGGCTACCATCAACCCCACCAGTCTCATCCCTAGCCGGATGGTCGGACGAGGAGCAGACATGAGCAACCGAATCAACTCCTGAATCAAAAGAACCTTGGATTGAGGAAGGAACACTCTGGCCTGATCTGTATCCAGAGACATTCCCAGAAAGGTCACTACCCTGGACGGCGAAAGGGAGGACTTGGGGAAGTTGATCACCCAGCCGAACCTCTCCAGAGTGGATATTACCATCCTGGTGTCCAATTCCGCTTGTCTGAATGACGCCATGATGAGGAGATCGTCCAGGTATGGCACTATGCGAATTCCCTGCGCTCTGAGAAGAGCCATCACCCCAGCGAGCACCTTGGTGAAAACCCTTGGAGCCGTGGTGAGACCAAAAGGAAGAGCTACAAACTGAAAGTGCCGATCTTCCACCACAAACCTGAGAAATCTCTGGTGCGCGGGAAAAATCGGAATATGGAGGTAAGCGTCCTTGATGTCTATGGACGTCATGAAGTCCCCTTGACGAAGAGCGCGGATAGCTGAACGCAGCGTTTCCATGCAAAATTTTCGCAGCCTGACAAACCTGTTGAGGATCTTCAGATCCAGGATGGGCCGGATAGAGCCATCCTTTTTGGGGACCGTGAACAGATTTGAGTAAAATCCCCGACCCCGTTCTGATAGGGGCACTGGAGAGATGACTTCCATCTCCAGAAGACTTGAAACCGCCTCCTGAAGCCCCTGTGCGCCAGGGGGCACCCGAGACCTGAAGAAACGCAGAGGAGGGCGGGACTCGAACTCCAACTTGTAGCCGGAAGACACCACTTCCCGGATCCATTTGTCCGAAACCTCCCGAATCCAGATCTGGGAGAAGTGTCTCAGCCGTCCCCCCACCCGCACGGGTGGGGGCGCCACCTCATTGCTGAGCAGGCTTGGTTGCAGGTTTGGGTTTTGAACCCCAGTTGTATCCTGAGCGGGCACATCCTCTGCCCCTATTCCAGGAATCTCCTCTTGTAGAAGGGAAGGTAAATCCTCTTCCTGCTCTGGATCCGCGAAAGGAATGATTGAAAGAAGCCGCTCCGCGAAAGGGACGTCGTTGCTTCTTGCGTTGAGGTAACTTACCCCCCTTAGCTACGGAATCCAATTTTTCTCCAAAAAGCCGTAGCCCCACGAATGGAAGAGACGTCAGCGACTTTTTTGACCCAAAATCGGCCGCCCACTGGCGCAACCAAACTGAACGCCTGATAGTCACCATCAGAGCAGAAGCTCTGCTACACATTGTCAAGGAATCATCCAAGGCGGCTAACATGAAGGACAAAAATAACTCACAACGTTTAAGTCCCAGAAATTCGTCACTGTCCGGATGCAAACCGGAAGAGGACAACAAGTCTCTGACCACCGACCTGGTAGCCACCACCAACAGAGACGAAGCGCAAACAGGCCGTATGGCTGCCCCAATACTGGCGAAACCATGACAAGCCATCTGGTCAATTCGTTTATCCTCTCCATCTTTAAGAGAAGAGCAATCAGGGTTATTCAAAACGGCTGAGTTGGATAACCCCAGAATTGGTGCATCCACCTCGGGGTACGCTTAACCGTATCCGAAGGGAAAGGATATCTTTTATCCCAACTCTGAGGGATGCCTGGGACCCGAGCCGGCCTCTCCCATTCCTTAGAAATAAGCTTATCAAAATGCTTTTGATTAGGGAATTCCAAGCGCGGCTTGGATTCCTCGTAAAACTCCCTTTGTTGATGAGGAGCAACCTCTGGAGGAGAAATAGCCAGAACCTCAAACATCTGAGCAAGGACGTTAGGAGTATCCAAAGAACTCCCTGACCCCCTCTCAGAATCAGCGCCAACAAATTGCTGATCGTCCGAATAATCCGATTCGTCAAATAGCTCCCCTTCCTCCAGTGGGGAGTAATCTGACCAATCCAGGCGATCCTCATCGTCATATTCAAATGTCGGTGGGACCGGTGACAAATGCTTTTTCTTGGCTGGTGCCTTCTTGGCAACCGCAGAAGAAATACATTTTTCAATATTAGCCAATCTAGCACACACATCAGATTGCGACTGCCCACCCATGACAACGTCACATGGAACACGGGCCAAGATGGGGGGGGAGGGGATGAAGCCGGCGTTGCTGACCCAGAAGCCTGGGGTTCGGACTGCCGTGTAATAGTCTGCTGTGCACATGGTATACATAAAAATACATTATCCCCTGTTAGGGATACCCCACAGCCCATGCACTTCCGGGATTGCCCCGAGGGGAGCCCGGTATCCGGGGATGCCTCCATACGGTGAACTTATATGTAGTCGCTATGACCGAGGGAATTACGCTAGTAAGCAACCCGGGATGCCCTTATAATTGTCCCAAGTGGGAGGATTTTAAACAGAAACTTTAACCCAGGGACCTAAGGACCGGGAAAAGACCCCCTAAAACCTAAAGCAGTCTACCTGAAAGACACAAAGAAAAGAGGGATATCAGCATAAAGCGACTGCCGGACATAGAAGAATATATATATATATATATATATATATATATATATATATATATAGTAGAGGGGGCCCATAGGGCCACTCACTGTGCCCTCCTGGATGAAGGAAATGGCGTCCACCCCACACACAGCTCACGAAGACGGAGAGGAACAGGTGGGCGTGGCCAGCGCGAAGCTCCGCCCCCTTACAGGACGGATAGCAGGCTCCGCAGTGGCGCCTGCCTTACAGGGGCGGGCCGTGGCGTCCCGCTCAAACGCCCGGCCCCGCCCCCAATGGCCAAATGTGTTAGGGAATCACCTCACAAAAACAGCATATAGCGCACACATATACCCGGGGTCTCTGCTGTTACCGGCGCCGCGGCTGCTGTCATTGCCACGGCGCCGGTAACAGCAGAGACCCCGGGAATGTAACGGGTGCGGGCCGCGGCGACGCGCCAGCGCCCGGCCCCGCCCCCTGTGGCCAGCGCGTGAGGGGAGATCTCCCCTCACAAGTAAAAACCGCCAACACCAGTAAGGCGCGCCGCGGCCATTGCGGTAGTCACCGCCACAATGACAGCAAAGCCAGGGGCTCAAGCCAACCTCAACGGCCGGCCCCGCCCCCCAACCACAACTTCTGAGATTCTCCTCAGCCCTGGCGCCAGGAGCAGCAAGCGCCGCTGCTAAAGTAAAGCATACAAAGTAAGTAAAAAAAAGTAAAGCCTAACTTTAAGCAATACACAAGCACTTAAAGGGGTGCCCCCTACTTCCTATCCCCACCCCCCCAGGAGCAGGGCATCAGGAAAGAGGAACACCGGCTAGGGTGAAGTGGCCAAGGGACAGGGCATCCCAAACCGGGGTCACCAGCCCGGATAACCGCCTACCCTCTGGTACAGGGTCTCGTGGTGGAGCATGGCTCCAGAGCACTGAAAGTGCCATTCTACCCTCACCCGGGATACAGCCTAGACTGGGAGGCATGTATATGGGTCTTATATAAAAAATATCCGGGTGGCAATAGAGAGAAAAGCGGGCCGGGAATAAACCCGGCTACCTGAAATCCCCCTGTGCAAGGAGGAGCCATCATCTTCTGACTTGCTCGCCGTCTGCAGAGATGGAAAACTGGGTGATGAGTGGGAGGTCCCTGGTATTTATAGGACCGGGAGGGGCTTCTTTTTTCCTATCATCTCTGCAGTTTGCCCTCTACAGGTCAGTAATACCCACATGTAATGAATGTCTTGAAGCGGGGTGTGTGACATACTTAGAATAAATTGCCACCACGCTTGTGGTTTTCTTCTCCTGATAGAAATAATATCCAGGGCTGACAGGTGGTTGAGCATACCATTCCATTCTTACAGTGGGCATCTGCTCTATTCCAGTGCCTGTCTCCTGAGCCAGCCTGTGGGAAGCAGCAGCAATTACCACTATAAATATCTGGCCAGAGCAGTGCATGATGGGTAAAAGCATCTACACACATCAGAGGAATTGTCATAGCAATAAGTTGTTATTCCGGCACAGGATTGCTCAGGGGGCAAATAAGCAAATCTCCCCTGTAAAAGCAGAATGGTACTTTGAAAACCTGTTACCTCGGATTCATCTTCCATTGAATGAAAGATACAAGCTCGGTATATTTTGATATTTAGCATATTTATGTTGTTTTTTTCACAATAGTCCTCCTCTAAGGGGGGCTTCCGCCATCGGGCTGGGGTTTGCCCCCCCTCCCCCCGGTCAGATCCATCCAGTGCTCCCCATGGCAGACCAGCAGTAAGCTCTGTCAGCATACAAGGTTGTGATCAGTGCTCTGAGATGGAAGTCGTCATAAAGGTAGAGATTCCCTTTAACAACTGATGGGCACTGGCCTTTATCTTAAATAGGAACACCACACAAGAAATGTAACTTTCCCAAATTAAGAAGCCCTGCTGTGTGTATCCCCCTAGTTCTAAAGAAACAAAGGAGGGGTGGCAGCCGCTCAGACCATTTTATAACTAACCTGGGAGGTGCACGTGAGCAGGGCAATTAGTATACAAAAGTCTTAAAGGAGCCACAGCACTCAACCCTGTTAGCTTGTAGACCAACCTAAAATCTGTCTCCAAATCTGGTTAAAAACAGACGTCTGGGTCACACACATCTGCAGAAGTAGCTTAATTTGCACCACCAAGCGCCAAGGTGCCTCTGTGAGGTGCAGTCCTACCTTGCAATGGGGTCTAGGCTGTATTGCAAGGTCTTTGACCCTTCCACCCCATGGCTTGCACTTGAGGTTTGGGCAACCTCAGGTAAGCCTTCTCCCAGTTTATCTATTGCATTGTATGTCCCAAATGGGGTTCTCAGAGATTAAAGTTAGGACTGCACCCCATAGAGGCACCTTGGCGCTTGGTGGTGCAGCTTAAGCTACTTCTGCAGATGTGTGTGGACCTACTCCTCTGTTTTTAACCAAGTTTAGAGACAGATTTTAGGTTGGTCTACAAGCTAACAGGGTTGAGTGCTGTGGCTCCTTTAAGACTTTTGTATCCCCCTAGATCTCCCATTCCACTTATCTTCCCGGAGTTTCCACTGCGCAAGCTTGAGCGTGCTGATTGGCTAAGTGGCCCGGACGGCTAAGCAGGGAGGGCCAAAGCGAGCGAAAGGGAACAACTGAGCAGGGCCGAAGGGAGCCCACTGCACTGCCGGCTGCATCCCCCGCTTAGCTTCTAGCCGCACCGGCCATTTGTAAAGGAGGTGAGCGGAAATGATGCAGCCATGAAGCCGAGACGCAGCGAGGGCTCCGGGATCAGGTGAGCAAATCTGGGGATCCAGGGGGTTTTACACAGGAGTGGAACATGGGCGACCCTCTATTTAGACTCTTTTAGACTCCAGGGCCTCTTTAAAGAGGAACAACTTTTTGGTGGTGTTTCTACTTGCGGGGCATTATTATTATTATTATTGTTTATTTATATAGTGCCATCATCTTCCGTAGCGCTTTACAAAGTAGTAATTACAGACAGGGTAGAAACATACGGTACATATACTATTTCAAATGCAGTTTTACAGATTTGACAGTGGATATTCTGAGTACAAGATACAATAGGAGAGAGAGCCCTGCCCGTGTGAGCTTACAGTCTAAAGGAAGAGGGGTGAAGACGAGGGGGAAGGATCACAAACAGTCAGTATTGAGGTTTGTGGCACGTGCCCTTTAGAAGATTGGTTAAGCCAGATTACATCCCGATTTGCAATGCCCACTGTGTGTATCCCCACGAATGGCCTGAAAACTCACCTCTTCCATGAGCCAATTAGCAGCACTGGTTCAAATTACGATTTCCTTTGCCACACTGTGGCCGCATCCCCACCCCTGCCTCTAGCTGCGCAACCACCCCCCATTCATAAAGGCCTGGTGCAGGCGTGCCCACAGCTAGAGGTATGCAGGGGTGCGGCACGAAGATCCCTATCTGCTTACAGGGTCATCGGTCATCTTAGAATTGCAATACTGGAGATTGGACTTTCATGATATTCATTTAAGTGTCATTTGCATTGAACTCAGCTTGGACTGAATGCTTGATAGATATTGCAGCTATTTTCTTTCTGTATTGACAAATGGTCTGATGAATACATGGCAATCTGTTTCATTCTCTACTTTGGGCAACCACTACCTCCAAATGTTTTAGGAGGTGTCACTGTTCATTATGTATATTATGTATAACCTTTGGCACAATTATTAATACACATTGAATTACAATCTATAAAACCCGTGTAGTAAGGTGTGCTTTCTGAATTACATTTGTATTTAGCTGTTTGTTGGATCTATTGGGGAATAGATCATATTGTGAGAAATAATTATTTTGCACCCAACAATAGGATACTTTTCTGGGATGGTGTGTGGGATTGTTGAACTAATTTTTGTTTTCGTGCAGCACAGAGACACAATGCCGGCACATCGAGATGCGGAGTGAAACTGGCGGGTTTCGAACAGCAGGGCTCCCCAATTTGGGATGCCCAATAAAGAGATAGAGCAATCCCCTAAGAGTTTTATAGACTTGAAGGGGGTGTTGCTCCTCTTTAAAGATCAGAATGATTAGCTAATTAGTGGAAGCAAAAAAAAAGGGATCAGACTGGCCCACCAGAGGACCGACAGACCCCCCCAAGACAGGGGTGGTACAGGTTCCATTCAGCAGGCCATCACCACCAGTTTGAGGAGTCTACATTCCCTAACCACTTTTTAATATGGCCATCCATCCCGGTCTCTTAACTTTCCCTAGCTAATCATGTCAATTTGCAATGTGAGCCCCTCGTCCAATCGGAGCCCTTTGCCATGTTTACTTCCTTTCAGCAAAGGACTCTGATTGGAATGGGTGGGGAGCGTGCACTTCTGCATCCCCTGTATCCCTGGCCTCATGAGCGTCTCCCCTATCGGATCTCATTATAGAGTCCTTTGCCTTCTAGGGAATGGTGGTAGGGGGGCTGAAGAAGTCTAAAAGAGGGTCACCCACGTTCCACTCCTGTATAAACCCCCAGGATCTCCAGATTCACTCACCTGATCCCGAAGCCCACTCTGCGTCTCATTTCCACACTTGTCTAGTAGAAGATCTAGATGGTGCACTTACCTTTAGGCACACGAGAGTTAGGTAGCCCCAGACCTCCGGGTTGCTGTTATTTAGGGCGTTAGCTTCTGAGAGAGCCTCCTCGGCCTCCTGCATCTCCTCCAGCTGTGAGGAAGAAAAGCTTCAGTCACTGGGTGGCAGCATTAATGTGTCGATGCGCTGTTGCCCGGCCTAAATTTCTTCCAGTGCTTAGTAATCAGAGCGGGCACCAGCTCTATTAGGAACATTCTGCCCCAGTTTCCTAAAAAATTGGGCCTAAACTAATCTGAAACTTTTGGGAGTCGTCTGTTAGAACAATAATGGGCAATAACTAGAGTCCGACTCCCTTTACCAACTAGAAACCTGTCTGGTGTTGTCCCGTGCAGGGCCGTCTTCAGCACCCGGCAAAGCAGGGCAGCTGCCGGGGGCCCCCACCCTCCGGGGGGTCCACTGACGGGGCCGGCCTTTGGGGTGTGCAACGGCGCTTGATCGGCAGCGGACTGGAAGGGCCCCGCCACAGCTGGGGCCCACATCTCCTCGAATGGCGGGTTCCACACAATGGGGCATCTCGATTTAAATTCCAAGGGAGGAAGTGCTGGGTTTTGTTCTGCTTTTAAGTTGCCCACCCCATCTGATTTCCTATCCCTGGAGCATCCCAATCTGTGATACCCTACTGTGTGAAACCCTCTGGGATCACTGGCATACCCACTATGCAAGCAATTCCACCCCTGGCTTTTGGTCCGCTTAACAGGGGCATCTCAATTTGGGATGCCCCTGTTTGTGAAGAACCCCCCTGGTTTGGTCGTTAACTCAAACTGGCGATCCCACAGTGTATTCACCAGTTCCAAGGAAGTACAAACAAGGGGGGGGAGGGTCACACACAGGGGCATCTAAAATCAGGAGAATCTAGATTCGTTTAGACTCCGAGGTCAGGTATAAAAGGTGTTTGGTGTGCTTCAAAGTAGACCAAAACTAGCCTGATCCTTAGGAGGCATCCAGATTTGGGACGTCCCTCAGTGATGTGACGCGACTCTTCACCACAAAGGGGCCCACGGTGACCATGCCGCCCAAGGACCCACATAAACCTGGAGCCGGCCCTGGTCCTGTGTTGTAGATAGTATAGTGCCTAAAGCGGACCTACACCCTCCCTTGCAGCTTTGTACCATGGTGGGTCCTGGTTCACAGGGGAACTAAACTAAACTTACTCATCCTCTCACACCATCAGTGAGCCCTGCATTTGAGAGAAACTCACTTTTACCTAGAAGAGCTGCTTCTGTTGGGGGACAGGCAATAGATTCAGACATGTGAATCTGCAGTAAATCCAATAGGAGACGTGCAGCTACTTCCTGCCTCCTCCATATAATAATGGGCTAAGTGTAACAAAACCAACCAGCAGCGGCGCTCAGAGACCAGGGGAGCGGCGCTGACCGGAGGAGATGCAACATCTTTTAGTGTGATCCCTCCATTACAGCAGCACCATGGAGAGATCATTCACACACAGCAGTCAGCTGTGACGCTGTTAACATTGTAATACAGCAGGGAGCCATTATTACATTGTAACAGCAGTCACGTGCCAGGCTGTTTACAGTGTAACACAGCAGATGGTTGCCTGGCTTTATTCAATGTAACAGCGGGAGTCCTGTCCTGTTTGTTACCTTGTACATAGCGAGTTAGAAAACTCCCAGCGCAAGTTTTATTACTGCCAGTATAAATATATATCATTGAGAGGCTCTGTCCAGGAATAAAGAAAAAATACTTTTATTTTTGGCCCTATAATGTTGCTGAGAACCCTTTACTGGCATACCTGTGACATTTTGAGTATATTTTGGTTGGATATATTTTTGCGCTGTATTAGGCATTTAATGGTTGATTGATACTAGCATCTATATTGGTGAAGTATTTTGTGGTCATTACATTTCTTATGGGGTATTTAGTTACTTGCCAATCATGTAGGTTCTGTTTGCGATTACACATTGTATTTGTATTTATTGATTGGTTGCACTTTATAGTCATTTGATATAGGATCCGGATCATAGGCAGGATTTGCACATTGTTATTTGCACTGTTAGTTCACTTGTGTTTGTTTTTTTTTTTTAAATATAGAAGCGGATTGATATTTGTGTGTGCCAGTGCTCTCCCCATCGCCTACACACTTTTATGTTTGTCTTATATGTATTGTCTCATTATGTGTTTTGTAAGGGATTTTAATTGTGTAGTGGTTATGTGTAGTGATTAATTTAGTGATATTGAATAATATTTTTTTTTTATACATTTTTTGAATGCCTCCCTCTGTGATTCTGTGTTCTTGAGGTGAGCTTTATATAGCTTTGGGGTATTGTACAGATCCCTTTGCCTTTATTGCTGAGAGCCATTCCCTGCCGTCCAGCTCCAGTCCCCAATTCACTTGTGAACAGCTGCCTCCTCCAGAACGGACATCCGACCTTCCACGTCACATCCTTTTTCATGCACTAACCTTTTTCATGGACTAACCTACCCAGACAGCACAGGTAAGCTGGGTGAGCAAGTCCTGTGCTGGATGCTCACCAGCAGCAGTAAGCCAACATGCTTCCCCACCACTCCCAACAAGACATAAACCCACGGCGGCGGACGGATCTTATCAGTACGCGGGCAAGCTACACTCCAGGGATACTTCAAGCGGACCTTCACTCTGAATAAGAGTCTATCTTATATGTTTCCCACACCCTGTACATACAGATTGCTCACATTAAAAATCATCCTACCTGCATCTATTGCATGTTATGAGCCTTTAAGCATCCAAGATGGCGGCTTATGGAAGCCGCCATCTTATCAGGCAGCCTGCAAACAGGAAGTGCCTCCTGACTGTGCTGCTCTGCATTCTGGGACTGCTGACCGTTACCTGACCCCAGTTCTGCTCTGTCTGAGCAAAGCACAGCTATAACCCGTCCCCCTGTACCTTATCCCACTCTCCTCTCCTCAGTAAGTGTGATGCTTCTGAGTCAAGATGGCGGCGCCCGTATCCTAAATTCCTGAACAGAGTTGCAGCCCAGTGGGGGAAGGAATAATAAGTTAGTGACTAAAAATGTAAAATATATTAATTTTAGATGCTGGGGAACCGTTTTTTAAGAGTTTGGGCTTTTCATTAAATCATGGTGAAGGTCCGGTTTCACTTCCCCTCCCTCCCTTTGAGACATCAATCGGCCTAGACACATTGAGGGTTTGGTGAGAATCTTGCCTGGCGTCTCCTAAATACTTGATATACATTGTTTTTATGTGAGTGCATTTTAAACCGGACCTTCACCATGATTTAATGAAAAGCCCAAACTCTTAAAAAACAATTCCCCAGCATCTAAAATTAATATATTTTACGTTTTTAGTCACTAACTTATTATTCTTTCCCCCACTGGGCTGCAACTCTGTTCAGGAATTTAGGATATGGGCGCCGCCATCTTGTCTCAGAAGCATCACACTTACTGAGGAGAGGAGAGTGGGAAAAGGTACAGGGGGAGGGGTTATAGCTGTGCTTTGCTCAGACAGAGCAGAGCTGGGGTCAGGCAAAGGTCAGCAATCCCAGAATGCAGAGCAGCACAGTCAGGAGGCACTTCCTGTTTGCAGGCTGCCTGATAAGATCATCATCTTGGATGTTTAAAGGCTCATAACATGCAGTGGATGCAGGTAGGATGATTTTTAATGTGAACAATCTGTATGTACAGGGTGTGGGAGACATATAAGATAGACTCTTATTCAGAGTGAAGGTCCGCTTTAAACTTAATCAGTGCACATGATTAAAACGATATTACACTAGATTTTTCTATTTGGTTTTTCCTTTCTATGTGGTTTGTCCAATCTGGGACAATTTTAAAAGCCAAAGTGGGATAAGAATATCAAATCAGCTCTGTTAATAACCAGAGAGGAATGGAATATTGAGGATCTAATAAGGCATTCAAGCACACCTCCACCTGTTAAAGCGGGGACCAGAATATTTAACCGGCTCTCCTATCCAATAAGAGAGGAATAAATCATGGAGGATTTTTAATAAGGCACTAAAGCTTATTATTATCTGGTAAGAGTATTTTGAAGGAGGTGGTGGGCACGAGATTCTCATCAGCAATTTGCTGTTATATACACGTGGTGGAATTTGCTACAGTGTTTTGAACATTCCTGTGATAGAAGGTCACTAAAATCCTTGGCCTTAGAGGATACTCTCAGATTGGGGAACCACCCCAGAAACTTGGACTTTTTTATATAATGTTTTAAGAGTTAAAGCTGATCTAAAGTGTGTTGTTTTATCATTGATTGCTCTGTGTTTTTGGAATAATATAAACCCACCATAGCCTTACCCCATCCTGACCTGGTTTGCTCTGACCCTGTCCCATTCTAACCAGACCCAAACAGGGCTTTCACTGACCATAACCTGTGGCCGGTAGACAATATAGAATGTGATACAATAGGTTACCCGGTAACATGCAATGCCGGCGCCCAGCCAAGTCAGACAGGTAGGTGAGCGCTTGCAAGCCAGCAGGTAGGTGTTCTTGGCCTTTTCATACTGCAATATAAAGGAAGACATTCGTGGTGAATCCCTGTAACAATATAAAACAAGCTCACACGGCACAATAACATGTGGACTTACCTCGCCCTCCTGGAGGTAGAGGGACCCCAGGCGGAGGTAAACAGGATGTGTCTCTGATGCGTCGGATACCAAGCTGAGCGCGTGCTCATAACATTCTCGCGCCTCGCTTTTCCTTCCGCTCAGATAGCGCAGGTGGCCTGTGAGCGCCCACACATCAGGGTTCTAAGGGTTAAAATAGCACAATGATAGACTATGCATTCTCTTAAAGTGAACCAAAACCCACAGTCGGTGGCCCTGGAATCTCTAAGATTCCAGTGAGCTACAACGGTCCCACTCACACATGATAGCTCAATCTGGGAGCGTTGTTGGACAGGGGCAGCTGGGTGACTACAATTAGTTGTGGAATAATAGAAAGGACAGGTAAATGTTGGAGTCCTGCTACAGCATCTACAGGGCTCTGCAGGACATGAAGGTGAGGCACATGGGACAGTGTCAGGTGAGCCACTTTTTGCCTTATTACTGCATTACCAGGACTGTCCCTTTAAAGCTGTCATTGCTCTACACCCCCCCTACATGGCGCTGTATGATGTATACACCCCGGCCACACCCCTCACGCTGTACAACAAAGCCCAAGCAACCTACCTGGTGGTCTATCTGCGACGCCTCCTGCAGGTTCTGATTGGCCGCATCGAATTCTTTTTGAAGTAGGTTGATCTGGGCGCACATCAGGTAGTATTGGCAGCTGGGCCCTCCATCCGGGCTCACAAGCTCATGAGCGAGAGCTCTCTGGACAAACTAGAGCCAGAAACACAAGTCACAATTTGTATGCGCACTGCCTGGTCTGCAGCAATCCTGGCAGCATTCATATGGCTCATGGAAGCCTCTAATAATACAGACCACCCCCATCCATGGACTATTAGAAGGCGGCTGCTGGGATGGCTGCAGGCAGTATTTCCATTGGCAATGGGAGGTGGATGGTCTGTGTTTGTACAAGTTCCAGGCATGGGTTGGGATTGGCTCATAGGGAAAATGACCAGATGCTTATAGACCCTCTACTCCTACACCTCAATTCTTACCATAGAGCAGCCCAATATTTGTGTCACAAGAAGGGAGCCCTCATTCAGACCAGGCCAGTGACCCGTGGTGCCTTGAGAAAGTGACAGTAATTAGTCACGAAACGCGTTGGCACATTTTCCGGGGGGGTGCCATATGTCATTAAGGATCACGGACATGTAAGTTTGATTGTTTGTTGTGTTACATAATTGAATTACGTAATTCTTGCACTTTATCATTATATGTCATGGTTTACACTGATTTCATATGACTGGTTGTTAAACCGGACCTTCAGCGTGATTTAATGAAAAGCCCAAACTCTTAAAAAACGATTCCCCAGCATCTAAAATTAATATATTTTAAGTTTTTAGTCACTAACTTATTATTCTTTCCCCCACTGGGCTGCAACTCTGTTCAGGAATTTAGGATACGGGCGCCGCCATCTTGACTCAGAAGCATCACACTTACTGAGGAGAGAAGAGTGGGATAAGGTACAGGGGGGCGGGTTATAGCTGTGCTTTGCTCAGACAGAGCAGAGCTGGGGTCAGGTAACAGTCAGCAGTCCCAGAATGCAGAGCAGCACAGTCAGGAGGCACTTCCTGTTTGCAGGCTGCCTGATAAGATGGCGGCTTCCATGAGCCGCCATCTTGGATGTTTAAAGGCTCATAACATGCAGATAGGATGATTTTTTATGTGGACAATCTGTATGTACAGGGTGTGGGAAACATATAAGATAGGCTCTTATTCAGAGTGAAGGTCCGCTTTAATGGATGCACTTTCACTAGCACTTTATATATATATATATATATATATATATAAATAAAAAATACTTTTTGGATTAGTTATTGATTTTGGCAAATATTATGTAGAATTTAAATTGTTAATTGTAGTTATTTGACATTTAGCGCCCCCTTCTGGCAGATAGTGGGTATAACATGTTTCATGTGTTTTAATGTCTTTATGTCAATTATGCTACAATAAAACTTAATTGAAATATTTCTTAAAAAAGCTTGAGTGCTATTGTTAGTCTCTGGCACTGTTGTAACCCTGTATTTAAGGGGGATTGTAGGGGCACCCCCGGCCGTCTTATGCAAATTCTTAGTATTTGGGCAGACCACCAGAGCAGTGCACATATTTTATTGTTGGTTGGTGCCGTCCATTTTTATATTCAGTCACCTGGAATCTAAAAGATTTCAGGGCCGGTTGCTGGCTTTCCCCCGGGGCATCCTACTTTGGGATGGCCCAGTGAGAAAGCCAGCGTCCAGCCCTGGAATATTTTAGACTGCGGGTGGGTTTCGTTCCCACCCCAGGATGCCTGTAATCACTCACCTTTCCCTGGTCTAATGGCACATGCACGGACTTTTGTCCAGTGAGAGCCGTCTGCTTCGGTAAACGTCAGCAAGCGCACCTTCCTGCCCCAGCCATTCAGATAGACTGGGACAGGAGCGCACGCACAGTCGGGGATGCGGCAGCATGAGCTCTCTATTGAAGTCGGTGAGACACAGTTACCAAATGACATAGTCACAGCAGATGGCTCTTGTTGGACGAGATCTCGCGGATGCGCCACTGGACTGAGGACAGGTAAGTGATTACAAGCGTCCTGGGGGGGGGGGGGGGGGTGCACAGAGCAGGGCATGGTAATGTAACAAAACCCAGGAAAGTCGAATTCCCGGGTTTTGTTCTGCTTTAAATCCTTTAAAACTTCTCTTTGAGACCCTGTAAGTGATTCTTAGCCCCCAAAATGCCTCCTGCATTTCCCCTCTTGCTACCCCTTGAAGTGGACCAACACCCAGAATTTTCACTATCCTGGGTGTTGGTCCACTTCCGCGGGGCATCCTGATCGGCACTTTAGGAGGTGATAAAACTATGGGGGCTGCGCACACGATGGGGGGGGGGGGATAATAGTTTATCACTAGCAATTTAACAATTCAGCATATCCAGCATTACAAGATAGGTTTACCTAGCAGGGAGCACTTTGGGAGGTGGAAAAACGTGGGGGCTGCAGGGAGCACTTTAAAGTGGACCAACACCCACCCCTGATCTATAAGATTCCCGGGCCGATCAGCTCCCTCCCCGCGGGGCATCCGAAATCGGGATGCCCCGCTGTGTGAAAGCCCCTAAAATCTTACCTTATCGGCGACGGACAAGCAACGGATAAGCCGCCGCCGCCTCTCGCGCGTCCCTCTTACAGGACGCGCGCCCGTGCCAGGCATTCACAAACGGCCGGCGCGTGTGCGCGCCCTGCTAGAGGGACGCGCGGGAGGCGGCGGCTTATCCGTCGCTTGTCCGTCAACGATAAGGTACGTTTTTGGGGGGGTTTCACACAGCGGGGCATCCCGATTTCGGATGCCCCGCGGGGAGGGAGCTGATCGGCCCGGGAATCTTATAGATCAGGGGTGGGTGTTGGTCCACTTTAAAGTGCTCTCTGCAGCCCCCATAGATTTATCACCTCCCAAAGTGCTCCATGCAGCCCCCCACGTTTTTCCACCTCCCAAAGTGCTCCCTGCTAGGTAAACCTATCTTGTAATGCTGGATATGCTGAATTGTTAAATTGCTAGTGATAAACTATTATCCCCCCCCCCCCCCCCCCCATCGTGTGCGCAGCCTCCCCGTCACAACTAATTCCTTCCCAGTATGTATGTAATGTATATACCTGGCAATATAAATGCTATTCTCAAAGCTGCTTCTCTGCAGTGTGCTGCTGTTTACTGCATTTCACACAGCTGCCACTGGAACCCAGAAAAAGGTGATTATTAAGCCCGATCTCGAGCTTTCTGTTTAGTTTATCAGTTCAGAGCATCCCGAATCAAGATTCCCTCTAGAGAGACTAGTAAGCAGCCCCCCCTACCCAGCATAACCAGCCCAGGACCAGCTATGCAGGGCTTGTAGAACAGGGCGCAGGGGTGAGCTTTGGTGGCCCTACAAACCCACATGGCCTCCCTGGGTCCGGGCTCTTCTGCCCCCCGGCATTTGGGGAGGCAGGTAATTGGGGAGGCCGGGGGGTAATGGCAAGTCATATAGGAGACCCCTATACATAGGAGGCCCCTATACCAGTTCACAAAGCTCAGGGGCTGGCAGGTGCGGGTTTGTAGCCTGCAGCACAGAGGCTGGCCCTTGCACCCTGTTCTATGCCATGGAATTTATAGACCCCTGACCCGTGACTCTCCACCGCAAAGGGGCCCCCTGAGACCATGCCGCCCGAGGGCCCACATAAACCTGGAGCCGCCCTGCTATTAAGTAAAGTATTTCAGACTTTAGGATCACTTTGTTTGTTGGTGCGGCCTGAAGCATCCAGCTTAGAGTCTTACCTGTGCAGCATTGACTTGGGACAAGAATTTCACAGTCTCCATGTAGATGCTGCAGACAGCAGGAGGAGGGTTGTGGCTGACATTGGTTTGGGCACCTAAAAAAATGCAAATGTTAAAAGGGAATGTGGGTGGTTTAAAGAAGACTGTTCAATCATGGTACTAGTTATAGAAAATAGTGGGCACCGCTTTTCATATTGATAACTGAGCGTGCTGCACGACCCGTCAAGCTACTAGAACATGGGCCAAACCAAATTGAAAAGAGTCATAAGAAAGGGGCACAACTCCACAAATACCATAAAATAATAATAAGTGTTACACTATAGCAACACACATGTAACACAAAGGCACTGTTAAAGTCAATTCATCCACTATTCCTGTGATGCTAAAATACTTAGCAATCCATATTATAGAAGACCACAAGGTATCAAAAAGGTACAAACAAAAATCAGTATTAGATAGCTCCACAAATAGCCCCCCCCCCCCCCCCCCCAAAAAAAAAAAAAATTTTCACTATATCTTTCACTATATCCAGTCCAGGTCGTCCCAGGAGTAATGACAGTTGGGTAATTCACCGCTAGGTGGCGCCTGACTGCAGGATCAAAAGCTGCAGCTCCTCCCGGCCCCCTATAAAAACAGGTGTCTATGATTCCTCAGTGTTCTTCCTGCAGTCTGCTGCATAAGGATCGTATGGATACTCTCTCCTGGAATACTGCAGCTGAGGGGGGCCTCCTAGCCCGTCGGCCGCTGCATCCTTATTGCCATCATTCCCGTGGACCCACTACTGCCTCCGAGCTTCGGCTGACCGGGACAGTGAAAGTAGGGTGAATGCCGGGGTCAGGCGTTGGCAGAGCTAGGTTCTGGGCCGCAGACCCTGCCTAAAGGGTAGTCGACCATAGGCTGATGGTGAGCCTATATAGGGGGGAGAGGAACCACCTTATGCCCACAGGGTTTATGCCCTCCCTGCCCCACAAGCTTTATTGTTGTATTGTGCTGGTGTTTATTGACTGGACTTGCTGTCCCTTGCGTGCTGGTGTGTTTTTTACTGACCTTATACCTCACATATTTACCCTCCTGTGTTTTTTACTGACTTTTTACCTCACATATTTACTCTCCTGTGTTTTTTACTGACTTTTTACCTCACATATTTACCCTCCTGTGTTTTTTACTGCCTTTTTACCTCACATATTTACCCTCCTGGGTTTTTTGCAGATTTTTTACCTCACATGCTCACCCTCCTCGCTCCCTCATCGCTCCGCTCTCTCCCCTCTCCTTCATGCTGCCGCGCTGTGAGAGGGGGGGGGGGAGGAAGTTGGCGCTGCAGGGGTGGCGTATGACTGGAGCCGTTGGCCCCGCCACTGGGTGCGTGCCGGCCGGCCCGGGCTGCGTGAGGGCGCCGGGCTGGCGATTCTGCTGGGCTCCTCCGTGGGCCTCCTGATGTTGCAGGGTCCTCCGCCATCTTGGGGGCGGGGCCGCACGATGACGCTTTTCACGTCACGGCCGTTTGGCCCGACCCTCGAGGAACGTGTGCTGCTGGCATCCGCGCCATCTTCTCCGCCTGCACGCTGCTGTCGTCTCTGTCGGCCCTTTGAGCGGTGTCGTGGGTCCCTCTTGACATATTGTCTTTTATGCTCTGGGCATGTGCTGTGGGATGCTTATAATTGTTTCACATGTGTCTTCCAGGTGGGCCCCTTGATATTAAGGGTTGTGGTTCCTCTCGGCCTCTGGCCACCCCCCCCCCCCCACCCGCTCCCGCCCCCCCTCTCTCTCCAAGCCCTCTCCCTGTAAAGAGGGATCACTTCTTGCGGGCTGGCCAGGTTGGGTCGTTAGTGCCTTGTACCTGTTAACATAACTCAAATCACCATAATGGAGGCTTCTGGGGATAGTGAGCTTGGGACCCCATCTGGGCGGGTGAAGCTCTGCCTTATGTGCCGTGCTAGCCCTCTGGGCGGACTCAGCATGGTTTGTGTCACTTGCGCCAGAAGTGTTATCTCGGAGCATGATCGGGCGGGCGTATTTGCCTCTAGCCCGTTATTGCCCGCGGCCTCTCCAGCCTTGAGAGACAGATCTCTCGCTCGGCTCCCAAGAGGGCCACAAGTAAGAGGCGGCATATTGAGCCGGTTTATTCTGATAATGATAGAGATGATGATGATCTCTTTGGAGGTGTTGGCCTTGATAGTGGGCCCGGTTCTTCCTCGGATGAGAATACATGGCTCCCTGATGATACAGAGCGGTTGCTGACTGAGATCTTTGAGACGCTGCACATTGTCCCTCCTAGAGCGGCTAAGAGGAAGCAGGGTGGATTGTTTCGGCCTGAGAGACAGACGAGTCTTTCCTGAGCAGGCCCTTTTTTTTCTAACATGATTTTCAAGGAAGGGAAAGGCCTAACAAGTTACCGTCGGTGCCCAAGGGCCTGGACAGGCGGTATCCCTTTCCCGAGGAGCTGGTCCGGCTATGGTCCCATCCTCCCGAGGTGGATGTCCCCGTGTCGGGTCTGTCCAACACTACGGTCATTCACCCGATACTGCTTCCTTACATGATCCAGCTGACAAGCGCATGGGTCAGTTGGTCTGTCATGCCTTCACCTTGCCGGTGCTTGGTTCCGACCTGTGTGTGCCGCGGCTATTGTCTACCTGGCCATTAGAAAGAAGGTGAGACGCCTTGTGGATATTGCCAAGTCTCGCAAGCGGGCTGTGGAGTACAAGGACCTCAAGGCTTGCATGGAGTTTATTGCCTTTGTTGTCTCTGCCATGGACGATAGTGTCTGGCTCGGTGCCAGGGTCTCGGCCCTGCTGGTCACGCTTCGCTGTTCGCTCTGGTTGCGACAGTGGCCGGCTGATGTCGCGGCCAAGAAGGCACTCACTAGTATCCCCTTTGTGGGTCACAGGCCCCTCAGGCATGAGGGGGCGCCCTCACCCATCCGGGTGGGAGGACGGCTTCTGCTATTTGCTCACGTCTGGAGACAGCGCGTCTCGGATCAGTGGATTCAGGAGGTGGTTTCCTCCGGTTACAAAACAGAGCTGGCAGTCTGGCCGCCCTCAAGATTTCTTCAGTCACGGATTTCCAAGAACCCATTGACGGCACAAGGCCTGCGGATGGCCGTCCAACACCTTCTGCTGTCAGGTGTGATTTCTCCCGTGCCTCGGCAGGAATGGGGTCAGGGCTTTTACTCCAATCACGGTGCCTAAGAAGGACGGAACGCTGAGATCCATCCTGGACCTAAAGGTTCTCAACAGGTTTGTCAGAGTCAGACATTTCCGCATGGAGACCTTACGGTCCGCAGTGAGCTTGCTTCGACCCGGCGACTTCTTGACCACTGTGTACATCAAGGATGCTTATCTACACATCCCTATATTCCAGGGGCATCAGAAGTTCCTGAGGTTTGCGCTGGAGAATCAGCACTACCGGTTTGTGGCGTTGCCATTCGGGATATCCTCAGCCCCCCGTGTGTTCACCAAGGTGCTGGCGGGCGTCATGGCTATCCTGAGTATCCAGGGCATTCGCGTGCTGCCTTATCTGAACGATTTACTGATTGCGGCTCAGTCTCTTCTTCAAGCCGAGAGCGACACCCGGAGGTGTTGTCCACTCAAGGATTTTGGTTGGGTAGTCAATTATCCCAAGTCTTCAATTACTCCCTCGATGGTGAGGTCTTTTCTTGGCATGACGTTGGACACCTCTCTGGCCGGGATATTCCTACCACAGCAGAAGGTGGTGGGTGTTCAGACGCAGGTGCAGGCCTTGCTGTCTTGTCAGCAACCATCTGTCCATCTGGGGATGAAACTGTGGGCCTGATGGTGTCATGCTTCGAGACAGTGCCCCTTGCTCAGTTCCACATGAGACCTCTTCAGTTGAATCTGTTGACAGGTTGGGATCAGGGAGATTGTCACCACGGACGCCAGCCTGACCGGCTGGGAAGGCTTTTGGCTGACTCAGAAGATCCAGGGTCAGTGGGGGCCACAGGAGGCCCACTTGCCTATAAATATCTTGGCGTTGAGAGCGATCCGGTTGGTGTTTCTTCACTTGACTCCCCATCTAAGGGGTCGTGCGATTCAGGTTCGCTCGGACATTCAGACGGCGTTCGCCTACATCAATCACTGAGGCGGAACTCAGAGCAAGCGATCCCTCAAGGAGGTGACCCAGATTCTGACTTGGGCAGAGGAGAATTTTCCCTGCATCTCGGCGGTTTACATTCCTGGGATAGAGACCCAGGAGGCAGACTCTCTGAGCAGGAGTGCGCACGCCTGGGGGAATGGTCTCTCAGCAACAAGATTTTTCAAGCTCTGTGTCTCCGCTGGGGTCTGCCGGGCGTGGACCTATTTGCGTCCAGACACAATTACAAGCTCCCGAGATTCGTCTCCCTGTCGAGAGATCCTCTGGCCTTTGCCACAGACACTTTGGCGATTCCTTGGACGGAGTTCAGGCCCCTTTATGCATTCCCTCCGTTTCCACTCCTGGGCCGAGTTCTGCGCAAGATAGCCCAGGAGGGGGTACCAACCATCCTGGTGGCTCCTCGCTGGCCGAGGCGGAGTTGGTTCGCGGACATAATTCAGATGTCAGTCGTTCGCTACGTCTTGCCCGACTATCCAGACCCTTCTCACGCAGGGGTCGCTGCGGCACCCTAATTTACAGACACTGGCTTAACGGCCTGGCTATTGAAACCTCAATCCTGACGGACAAGGTGCTGTCAGCCACGGTTGTTCAGACCATGATTCAGACGCGGAAGAAGTTTCTTCCATGATATACTACAGAGTTTGGCGTGCCTACATTGCTTGGTGTGAATCCAAGAGCCTTCCTTGTCGCACTTTCCCTATCTCTAGGATTTTGGAGTTTTTTACTACATGGCTTAGACTTGGGTCTCCAGCTGAGCACCCTCATGGGCCAGGTCTCGGCCTTAGCCATATTCTTCTAGAGATCCTTTGCCAATCATAGACTGATCAAGACCTTTTCCAAGGGGTTACCCATGTACGCCCACCGCGTAAGCCTGTATTACCAGTGTGGGACTTGAATCTGGTGCTTTCTGCTCTCCGGGGTCCCCACTTTGAGCCCTTGTGTGATGCTGCATTGTCTATTTTGCCCTAAAGGTGGTATTTTTGGTAACTATCACCTTGGTGCGTCGCGTGTCAGAGCTAGCCGAGATATGTGTGAAGCCTCCTTACTTGGACGGCATAGGGATAAGGTGGTGTTTCGATTAAACCTGATTTTTTGCTTAAGGTCATGTCTCCTTTTCACCTTAATGAGGAAGTTGTTTTGCCTTCCTTGTGTCCAGCTCCGACTAACTCTAAGGAAAGGACCCTCCATTCCCTGGATGTGGTCAGAGCCATTAAGTACTACCTGGTTGCAAGTGAGTCCTTCAGGAAGTCGGATTGTCTTTTGTCCTCTCCGAGGGGTCTAGGAAGGGCCTGCCTCCGGCCAAGTCCACTCTCAGTAAATGGATCAGACAGGTGTTGGTGCAAGCATATTCTGCCAAGGGGATGGAACCCCCTTTTCGTGTTACAGCTCATTCTACTAAAGCTATTGGTGCTTCCTGGGCTTTTCAGCACCAGGCCTCTGTTGAACAAGTTTGTAAGGCCGCCACTTGGTCTTCTGTTCATACCTTTACCAAGTTTTACAAGGTTGATGTTAGGGCCTCAGCTGATGCTGTCTTTGGCCGAAAAGTGCTTCAGGCGGTAGTGAAATGAACTACATGCTGTTTCGCACTGGGGATCCCGCCCTAATGGACACTGCTTTTGGATGTCCCAACTGTCATTACCTCTGGGACGACCTGGACTGGATATAGTGATAAATACAATTCTGTGAAACTCACCTGTAGAATTATTTTTGAATATATCCAGTCCAGGTCGTCCCACCCCTCCCTTATTCATTATATCTGGATTGCCTGGTATGGTGATTGCCTTTTTGTATTGGACCGTTGTCCTTAGTTTTGATGGAGAGAGTACATGCTGAAGCTATGTGAAATATTATTTTATGGTATTTGTGGAGTTGTGCCCCTTTCTTATGACCCTTGTCAATTATGACCGCCTGTTCAATCATGCTTTGCTCACAGCAAGTTGTTGGGATAGATACATATCCCCATTCAGCACTCAGTTGCCTTAAAATATCTCATGAAAAAAAGGGACAGTCCAGTCCAGGCAATGGCAATAGAAAGGCAGCAAGGAGCGCACCTCCTGCCCCATGTCCTCCATTTCTTACAGCACATTGTAGATGCTGTAGCAGAGCTTTAAAGTTTGCCCCTGCCTTCAGTTGCAACATTTTCCATGACCACACTCCAAATGTGGTCGCATAGCTTTCCCCTTCTCACCTAAGCTCTCCCAGCATGAGCGACCCTGGCAAGCGTGACCACTGTAGCTTGCTCATACTGAGAGCGCCAAGGGGCGGGGGTGGCTGTGTGACCACATTTGGAGTGTGGTCAGGGCCGGCTCCAGGTTTGGAAGGGCCCTTGGGCGACAGTGTCATGTGGGCCCCTTGCTTTGAGTCACATGCTGTGTGCCAATGTGACATCTGTTAGTTTCTGAGCACAGGAGAAAGAGCTGAGTCTTGCACTTTTCAGGCCCAATTTCCAGTAGATTCCAGGGCCAGCTGCACGATTTCCACCGGGTATCCCGAATTGCAGTGTGAAAACTCCCAGAGAGCCAGTAAAAACTCACCGTTCTCTGGTCCAACAATGCATGCACGAGCTCTCGTCCAATCAGAGCCACTTACCGCTTGGCAAACGCCCACGGCACCAATGCGCAGGGCAAACAGCCTGAATCAATCATTGATTTATTGGCTGTGCTGCCTGCCAGTAGACTCCAGGACCGCCCCTGGGCCCCCGGCACGTGACTGACCTTGTCGGGTGCTGGCGCCAGCCCTGAGTGTCGTCATGGAAGATTGGAATTCTCCAGTTCTGTGAGATTCCTGGCTGTTCTTGCATGTGCTGCTCTTTTAAGGCGGAGCAAAACCCCATTTTGGGTGCTCCGCTGATGTTCAGATCAAGGGACTATGAGGGGACATTTTCTATTGTGGACAAGCCTTCACTCTAACAGGCTAATTAGGGTCAAATTATCTGAGCTCACAAATCTCCTTGGGTCGCCATACATTTGTAGGATCCTCTTTTCTTTTTTTGCACTCCAAAGTTGTACCAAACCATAAAAATTCACTGATATAGCTAAAAATTCCGGAAAGTATTTGACTTTATGCCTCTTGGAGATAATTTCTTCTTTAACTTGCTTAAACCGGACCTTCAGCATGATTTAATGAAAAGCCCAAACCCTTAAAAAACTACTCCCCAGCATCTAAAATTAATATATTTTACATTTTTAGTCACTAACTTATTATTCTTTCCCCCACCGGGCTGCAACTCTGTTCAGAACTCTAGGATACGGGCGCCGCCATCTTGACTCAGTAGCATCACACACACTGATGAGAGGAGAGGGGGATAAAGTACATGGGACGGGTTATAGGTGTGCTTTGCACAGATAGAGCAGAGCTGGGGGTCAGGGAAAGGACAACAATCCCACAATGCAGAGCGGCACAGTCAGAAGACACTTCCTGTTTGCAAGCTGCCTGATGCTCCATGAGCCACCATCTTGGATGTTCAAAGGCTCATAAAATGCAGTAGATGCAGGTAGTAAGTCTGCCCTGAAGTCTCATATACTCCAGGGTGGGTTTTGGTCCACTTTAAAGTCCAAATAGCTGTGTGGTCCTGTATTTGCCCCTATAGCTGTAAAATGCACATGGTCAGGCTTGGCCACTCACCTCTTTGAGTTCCAGCTTTGCTTTTTGAGAAGGTGGAGGATGGGGATTTGGGCACAGTTATTGTCTTCCTATCTTGGGGTTGGCTGGCCTGTGACTGATAGCCTGACACTGACTGACCTCGGGATGAGGTTGGTACGTTGCTGTCCATTACATCAGCTTCTCCTTTGGAGGCCGAACCTGCCGGTGTAGAGAAGAGAATGGTTAATAGCAGGAATGTTATTCTAATGGAGCAAAGAGACACCTTAAAGTGGACCAACACCCAGGATTTTGACTATCCTGGGTTTTGGTCCACTTCGGTGGGGCACCCCGATCGGGGGTGCCCCGCTGTGTGAAACCCCCCAGAAAGCCCCAAAAACTCACCTCACCACGCTCCCACGTGACCGCGCCGTCCAATCCCCGCCGACGTCCAAGCGGGTGACAGCGACGTCCAAGACAGCGCGTCCGCCGCCGCCTCCCGCACGTCACTCTTACAGGGCGCGCGCCCGCGCCGGCCATTTACAGACGGCCGACGCACGCACGTCTAGAGGGGCGCGCGGGAGGCGGCGGCAGATAAGGTAAGGTTTTTTTGGGGTTTTGGGGGGGTTTCACCCCGCGGGACATCCCGATCTCGGATGTCCCGCGGTGAGGGAGGTGATCGGCCCGGCAATCTTATAGATTCCTGGGCCGATCACCCCTGGGTGTTGGTCCACTTTAATACAGGAGGACATTAGGGGTGAGGGCCCAGCCCTTGCAAGCTTACTATCTAAATAGTTAGGGTGGAAGGTGGATTTGCCCCTCCTTACTTGCCCTACCCTCGCCCCCTCCTGTCAACGAGACTATGCATATACTTTTAAGATTCTCCATCCCCCCCCCTTTATTTTCCTTACTCTTTTTCTTATGTTTTCTTTTTTCTTCTTCTCGTATCAATTTAGGTTGGTTGTCTTGGTCCTTCTTAGTTTGATAAGCCTTCCCTACCCCTCTCCCTCCACTCCCCCTTTGACTCTACGCCTCTCTTCCACCCCTCTCCGATTTGCTTCTCGCTTAGTATTTTCCTTCCCCTACCTTCTCTTAGCGACCTGGCTCTCACCCCCCCCCCTAGTGTTTCACTCTTCCAGGGCCGGCTCCAGGTTTATGTGGGTCCTTGGGTGGCATGGTCTCAATGGGCCCCTTTGTGGCGAAGAGTGGCGTCACATCATGGAGGCACATCCCAAATCTGGATGCCCCCTAAGGATCATGCTATTTGGGTCGCCAGTTTGAGTTAACGGCCAAACCAGGGGCATCCCAAATTGAGATAAAGCATACCGAAATTGCTTGCATAGTAGGTATGCCAGCGATCCCAGGGGGTGTCACACAGTAGGGTATCACAGATTGGGATGCTCCAGGGATAGGAAATCAGCTGGGTGGGCAACTTAAAAGCAGAACAAAACCCAACACTTCCTCCCCTGGAATCTAAATCGAGATGCCCCATTGTGTGGAACCCCACCATTCGAGGAGATGTGGGCATGCCGTCGCACACACCAAAGGCTGGCCCTGTCAGTGGGCTCCCCTGGAGGGTGGGGGCCCCCTGCAACTACCCGGCCTTGCCGTGTGCCGACGCCGGCCCTGCACTCTTCCGTTGTGTCGTCTATGTTTGGTTACTTCTTGCCCCCCTGGCGGTGCCCAGTGGGGTGCGGTGGGCTCTCGAAGGGAGAGGCCCTTTCCACACAGGGCGTGGCCGTTGGCGGCCTGGTTCCCGCTTTTTCTTCCATGCATGAGCTCCCTGCGGGCTCGTGCACGTGTCCCCCGGGGTTGGCCTGCACAGGCGCTGTAAGGGCTTACTGTCTGCAGTATGGGATGCAGACACTGCTGGCGGGCTGACCTGCCCACCGCCCTCCGCAGTCGCCTCCCTTGGGGGCAAATGGGGGGCGGAGGGAGGGGGAGGATAGGGACGAGCCCTGTAGAGGCGGCGGTATTGAGGCCATGGGGGGGAGGTATTGGTATAATTGGTACTTGTACCGCTGTATTGTTACTCTTGTTGTAAAAATTAAATAAAGAGAGATTAAAATAAATAGTAAGGGTGAGGACGGGCAGGTTGATTCATTACTAGTGCCAGGTAACGCCAGATGAGCGTCTGTACAGCAGTCGCTCTGATTGGCCTCAGTCGCTGTAGTAACATTGCCGGCATTGATGAATTTGATGTGTGAGTCGCTATAACACCAGTACAGAGCTATATGGGAGCGAACGGTAGCGACTGGTCAGTGTGAGCGACTCAAACCATATTCATCAAAAAACAGCCTCACACAGCGCCGGCGCTCAAAATTGTGTAGCTGTAGCCCAGAGCGCCAGACGCTGTGTGATTAAAGTCCTGTTTTTGAACACATATTCACTAGTAACAAAGCGAAAACATTACTGTAACATTGTGACATTAACACTTTAATGCCAGACCTGTAATGACAACTCTGCATAAAAAAATCAAAAATGTATTTAATAGGCCAGGAGACGTCACACAATGATTTGATACAAAACGAAAAAAAAAATATTAAAATAAAACCCTGTTTAAAGAGAAGAAAAGTAACGTCCATTGAAATGTATGGGAGAGCGACAGGTAGCGACAGGTAATACCAGGCGCTCTGAAAGCCAGAGCGCTGCCGGGATCCGCTGAGCCGCCTGTGATGATGAATCAGTCGCTACGTGTCGCTGTAAGAGGCGCTCACCAGAATCGCTTTCATATATGTGGTATTGCGTACAGCACCCGGCGTTCACCGGACGCTGCCTGCCGCTACGAGGCGCTACCTGTCGCTTACAAGGCACTACCTGTCACTATCCCTTGATGAATAAAGCCCTAAGTTGGGTAACAGGTTGTAAGAACCCTGGGTTTTGCTGATGCCCGACTGGTGGCTGGGTTTTATGGTCCCATATGCAGATCCATCTGCCACCAGCGGGTGTCAGCAGAGCTCTGGCTGCTCACCCCAGATACACTCCATCAGACACCAGAGGGTGTCAGCAGAGCCTTGGATGCTCTCTCCTCATCATCTGCTGCACCTGGTGTGGTACTATTTAAGTGGGATCTGCCCTACACCTGGTGCAGCAGGATTGTCTCTGTCGCTGTGTGTTTTATTCAAAGTCTGTTCCTACCGGAGTCTGGAGACTGCCGGCATCTGTCATAGTCTGTTCCTACCGGAGTCTGGAGACTGCCGGCATCTGTCATAGTCTGTTCCTACCGGAGTCTGGAGACTGCCGGCATCTGTCATAGTTTGTACCTACCAGAGTCTGGAGACTGCCGGCATCTGTCATAGTTTGTACCTACCAGAGTCTGGAGACTGCTGATACCTGTCCTTAGGCCCTTGGGTGAGTGCTCCAGCACCTTAGGGTATCTTTTTGTTATTAGGTATTTTTGTTAGTGAGCCTTTGTATCTGAATGTAAGATATTTTTGTTGCCCCTTTTCCCTTTATTAAAACCTTTATATGATATTTTTTGTTGTTGTGTCATTGCTCTGGCCGAACTTTCTGTTTCCGGGCGGAGAGTTCACTTTAGAGAACTCTCGGCCCTGACACAGGTAGTATGTATTAAAGCATGGGGGCATACGGATTGCTGGAGCCCCCCCCCCCGCATACACCCATGAAAACCCTACTTTCACTTACTTACCACAATCCCCTGGCAGTTGGTCCATGTATCCACCAGCAGCATTCGCAGGGTTGGGTTTCGCCAGCAGATAGCAGTGGAGGTAAGTGAACCTTGGGTTTGCAGTTGTGTATGCCTGGCTCCAGCAATCTGGATGCCCCTGCAACTGTCACAATGCTCCCATTTCGGGTGTTGGGTCGCTGCAAGCAACGAGAAGGCTGACAAGCAAAGCAGGGCAGAGCGGCAGATTATACGGGGAAGACCATTCCAGAGGAGTGGAGAGACACACGTGAAGTCCTGCACATGACAGTGGGAGGAGGTGATCAGGGTTGAGGACAGGCAGAGACTGCATCTGGGCTGTTATCTATGGACTAGCAATGAACTGTAGGAAAAGGCTTGGCTGTAGAGGGCCCTGTAGGGTAAGGTTAGAAGTTTGAACTGAATTCTTTTAGATCAGTGATACTCAATGGTCTGAGTGCGGACCTCGGCGAAAGATTTCCGGACCCCTGACCTGACAGCCCTGCACTCAGTTGCTTCTGTGTTGCCATGCTCCGAGGTGCCCCCTTGATCGATGATGTAATGTGTAGTCTCCCTGCCAGTGTCATGGCTCCCTGGCATTGCAATATGAAGTACTGCATGGGCGGAAGTGGCATTGCAAGGTACACACAAACTTTGTCTCTTTGCCCCAGCCTATCCCTCCCCCCAGATCTGTAGGTTATGTGGGGCCAAAAAAAAGCTCCTGTGGACCTAATGACGTCATCAAGAATCTATCAATCCCTGATAAGCACAGACTCAGCAATCACCCCAGGAGGACGGCACATGAAGCCGAAACGCACGTCGGGTAACAGGCTGCTAATACAGCACAGCAGCCATTACAGAGACTTTCTACAACTTGGACCTTTAACAAATCGGTTTTTGGATTTTGGAACTCAAGTCAGATCTCTCAAATAAAGCTTTATTGCCACCACGAGGACAAAATCACTACAAGATCACCATCTTACCAACTAAAAGAATCTCGGAGCAACAGGACAAACCCTGCGCCTTCTGAGACTACTTTCAACAAATTATGTTTATTGTTTTACCTTAAAGTTTAAAGAAAAAATCGTTTTAACCTTATCCAAGCATCTGGCCTTTTGAATACAAGCGACCAAATTCATTGGATGAATTACTCTGGACCCGACCACTCCAGCAATCCATCCAATCAGGAGCAGACATCAGACCCCCACAGGCCCTGGGTAGGTCGGCGTACCCCCGGGCCGCAGTGGTGAGTGATCCTATTCTATTCCTTCACTCGGTTGGATTTACATATATTGGTAAATACCTATTTGTGTTTATTTTGATGTTTGTCACAAATCTAGCTGACAGTAATTGAAACAAGTACATTGGCTGAACGACTAAACCCGACACAGCCAAGATTATAATACACAAGAAAAACAAAACAATCAGAAGAGCGTCCGTTCTCCAGATTTCACTATAGCATTTTTCTGGAAAGAAGTGCACTTCTAACATTCCCCTTAAAGCGCACCTAAACTGAATTTCTAGTTTACCTATACACCTTACCACCAGATAGGGCAGTGACCCCATTATTATAGGCAGCCGCTCAAACATCCCTTCCTAAGCGCTTTTTAGTACTTCTTATAATCTATAACCTCTGCCTGCGTGTACTGATTTCTAATTATCCGCTCCCCTCAACAACCCTCTGCCCGGACCTATACCTCTCACCAGATGCCTTTAAAGTGGACCAACACCCAGGATTTTTGACTATCCTGGGTTTTGGTCTACTTCGGTGGGGCACCCCAATCGGGGGTGTGAGACGCTGTGTGAGACGGGGGTGTGAGACGCTGTGTGAGACCCCCCAGAACGCCCGGAAACACTCACCTCACCAAGCTCCTACGTGGGCGCTCGTCCAATCAGAGCGTTCAGAGCCGCTGTGGTATGCACGTACAAGCGGCGTCCAACCACAGCGGCTCTGAGCGCTGGAGGCCGCGTCTCACGATTCCTTCTAACAGGGAGCGCGCCCGTTCACAAACGGCCGGCGCGGACATTCACAAACGGCCGGCGCGGGTGCGCGCCCTGCTAGAGGGAAGCGCGAGACGCGGACGCGGCCCGCGCATGCGCCGTTGGAACGGGGTTAAGGTAAGGTTTCTGGGCTTCCTGGGGGGTTTCACCCCGCGGGACATCCCGATTTCGGATGCCCCACGGGGAGGGATCTGATCGGCCCGGGAATCTTATAGATTCCCGGGCCGATCCCCCCTGGGTGTTGGTCCACTTTAAATGGACCTTTACAAGAAGTGGTTGAGTACCCCTGTTATAGATCGTGGCAGCCAGTGGAGGAACTGACAGAGGAGCAGCAATGGAGAAGCAAGAGCAGAGACAGATAAAACGAGTGTCAGCAGAGAGCAGAGGAGAGATGGCGTCCAGAACAGACTGACAGTGCTCATGTGGGATGCCAGACTGGCAGCAAGAGAACAGGGACATGGGTAAGTACCTCTGCCCTGTCTTCAGCTTGTCATTACACTATGCGTGGTAAGACATCCTAAACTGAGACCTGTCATTTGGACATTTGCAGAGGAATGGTCCCTTTACCTTTATCACTGGCCTCCACGCCTGCAGTCCTTTCACCGTCAGGAATTCGGGATTTGGCCGCCTCCACCACCGACCTCTCCAGGGCTAGCTCTGCCTGGTGCAGCTTTCCTGCTTCTGAAAATGCCATCTCCATCCGGATTTCATTCCCTTGGATCTCATAGAACAAACCTGCAGGATAGACAGAGTGGGTGACAATAAGCACGGCACCTACCTGTAAATATGCTACATACATCAAAGAGCACTATGCTGACCACTGTTCTTTTCCTAAAGCTGATCTAATGTGAAAAAAAAATGACTTCAGGCTCTACCTCCCCCGACATCCAAATTTCAGGTTTTCTGTTTCTTGAAAGCGGACCTTCACTCTAAATAAGAGTCTATCTTATATGTTTCCAACACCCTGTACATACAGATTGCTCACATTAAAAATCATCCTACCTGCATCTACTGCATTTTATAAGCCTTTAAACATCCAAGATGGCGGCTTATGGAAGCTGCCATTTTTGCAGGCAGCCTGCAAACAGGAAGTGCCTGCAAACAGGAAGTGACTGTGCTGCTCTGCATTCTGGGACTGCTGACCTTTCCCTGACCCCAGCTCTGCTCTGTCTGAGCAAAGCACAGCTATAACCCGCCCCCCTGTACCTTATCCCACTCTCCTCTCCTCAGTAAGTGTGATGCTTCTGAGTCAAGATGGCGGCGCCCGTATCCTAAATTCCCGAACAGAGTTGCAGCCCAGTGGGGGAAAGTATAATAAATTAGTGACTAAACATGTAAAAAATATTAATTTTAGATGCTGAGGAATTGTTTTTTAAGAGTTTGGGCTTTTCATTAAATCAGGGTGAAGGTCCGGTTGAAGTGCCCCTGGAAGTCCCAAAACGTATTAAAAAAATTACCTTTCAATGATGGCAATGGCATGCTCACTGCCCTGTCACTATTGGCTGCTGGCAGTCACAAGACTAGTGAGTGGTGCTGTTGTGTGAGCATTATATTCCTAATGCCTGTTTATGTGTTTTCATAGGGGACTTCTAGCTGGTGGGCATCCCAGTTCTGGATGCTCGTGGTGGGGGATGCAGCAGTATGGATTATGGCCACATGGTGGCGCTAGCGTTCAGTCTATGTCAAGTCCAATACAGATATCATTTGAATGAACGTCATGAATACAAGTCCAATATAGTCTATAAGGCAATGCAATTGCAAAGTCACCCGATGGTTCGAAAGCATTCAAAACAGGCAGAGATACGTTACAGCATAAGCAGGCAATGGATCCCAACGTTTCAGACCCCGCTGGGTCTTTCCTCAGGGAACTATCTGGACTGGACTCGACATAGACTGCGCCACCATGTGGCATTAATCCATATTGCGCTTATCTTTGACTTCTGTACTAAAAAATGGTTTGATGAATACATGATAATCTGTGTAAATATTAATACACAATTGAATTGCAATTTATAAACCCTTGTAGTAGGTGTGCTTTTTTCAACCATATTTTTTATTACAACTTACTCCTTCCCCTATAAGGCAGACCCAAACAGGGACTACCAACCAAAAGGGTTTTGGCCCCCATACTGTACCTCGTACTAAAGACCAGCCAAGTGGACACCAAGTCCTACTAGTGATAACTGCTCTCAGTTCACTATTTTCACTTCACCACCTACCTTGTACAATCTGAAGCAGCAATCAGTAAGGCCTGCCTTGCTATAAACTTCAAGGGGACTCAAATAACAGCAAAAACAATTGTAAAAATAGTGCCCCTCAATCAGGGTCCGTGTTGCTACAAACATAAAGCGGAACCAAAATAACCCGCCTTGCTACAAACCACAAGCGGACCAATCTATATGTCTCCATTCATCATGGATTACACCTCCCACTACTCAAAGGAACCTTGAAGAAGCTCAGGTCCTTTTAGGGTGACACACATTCAGTCAAAATAGACCTACTGAAGTAACTGCTTTAACGAACAACAAACATTTCTTAATATGTTTGTAAGTGACATAGGAGGAGGCTTGGTAGAAAAAGTTCGCCTGTTTGCTGATGATACAAAGGTTAGTAATAGGGTGGATATTCCTGGAGGTGTCTGCAACATGGAAAATGATTTGGCTTTACTGGATAAATTGTCAAAACTGTGGAAACTAGAGTTTAATGTCTCTAAATGTAAAATCATGCACTTGGGTAGCTGTATGGTGTATTCTGAAAACCATCCACTAGATGGTGCTGTTATTTTTTATATCTGTAATGAAATATCCCTGGTTTGAAGGGAATATATATATATATATATATATATATGACACACTTTTCCCATCCCATAAATTGGGGGCAAGTGTCTGTGCATCTTATAGAGCTGATGTACCCAGGACCCCTGGGAGGAGGGGTTGTGGCATCCACTGCTGCCCAGGGCCTCCGGCAGGGAGGGCCCGCAGTGAGCTTGCCACCTGCCTTCTTGACCTACGGACTTTGACCCCCATTGCGACCTTTTAGGTACGTATTCTGAAATACCCTTGTTTGCTGCCAGCATCGACCTTTGGCTTTGGACTTGACTACTCTACCTTGTCCACTCTTAAAACCTTGGCTACGTCTCTTGTGTGCCTTTCTGGTCCCAGGAACCACTGTCTGCTGAGTCCCTTGACTCTTCAAAGTTAATATAATGCTTGAAGCAAAAGGTCAATAAAGAAGATCATCACTAACCTTCAACAAACCCTACAATCTATCTAGATGTAAAAAACAGCATTTGTAAATATATGGGAAGCTGAAAGTAGAAGTTCTATGCTTCCCTAATGTACAATATGGAAATCAATGCGAATGGGAAAAATGAACACCCAACATAAAAACTATGCATTCCTAAAGGTAATTTAATGCTGTGAATCCAATTAACATACAATAGTTTCTAACATGAGCAAAAATCGCAATTCCAATGCCTGATGGTTATTGCAAAGTAAAAGAAATAAAGCAGTACATAAGATGGAGAGAAAATACAAAGCCTAAAGGCTGGGACACAGCGGATAACACCAAACAAGCACTCCGCTTTTCGTCGGATAAGCCCTTTTCAAGAGAAGCAGCCCGCTTTGCATTAACCATCAGGCATTGGAATTGCGATTTTTGCTCATGTTAGAAACTTTTGGACTCTTTTGAACCTCTAAGCCTGTATAACTTTATGCATCTATCTGTATATATGTCTGATGCATCTGCATGAGAATTGCAACATAGATGCTGGAACCGGTTAAACTACACCACCTAGCGGTCATTCTTGTATATATATTTTCTTCACTGATGTCTTGTAATATTGTATGTTAATTGGATTCACAGCATTAAATTACCTTTTGGAATGCATAGTTTTCATGTTGGGTGTTCGTTTTTCCCATTCGGGAAAAGACCTATCCTCCCTTACTGGGGGCTCTAGAGAGAACCAAAAAGGTTCTTAGACTTTCATCTGTAGGTCTTGGTGTTTGGGCAGCAGGGGCCCAGGCCACACTTGCCAGGCAGTAGAACCGGCATGGCTAGTGATACCCTGTAGAGATGAGCGAACTTCTCAAAAATTCGTTTCGGGCGATTCGCCGAATTTCTCAAAGAAATTCGGGTTCGTCCGAATCGAACTTTAGCGAATCGCTCATCTCTGGTGGGAGCGGGGAGGCCGGCTGCGCTGTCAGCGGGCGGCGGAAGCCGGCTTCCGCCGTCCGCTGACAGCGCAGCCGGCCTCCCCACTCCCACCAAGCCCTGAAATGGAAAAGAAAAATTGTCTTCCTCTGATGACGCGTCCTCTGATGACAGCTGACAGCGCAGCCGGCCTCCCCGCTCCCACCATGCCGGCATTTTTTTTTTTTCCATTTCACGGCTTGGTGGGAGCGGGGAGGCCGGCTGCGCTGTCAGCGTGCGGCAGAAGCCGGCTTCCGCCACCCGCTGACGACGCAGCCGGTCTCCCCGCTCCCACCATGCCGGCATTTTTTTTTTTTTATTTCAGGGAAAATTCGGTCAACACAAACCACTAAAAATTCGGGTTCGTGCTGAATCGAATTTTCCCTGAAATTCGGAGCGAATTCCGGTTCGTTAGAACCGATTCGCTCATCCCTAATACCCTGTAACAAGATCAAATGAATTGTGTACTTGGTACATACCCAGCATTGTCCAGGCCAGGGCACTGCTCGAATGGACGCAGGTAGCATCTTCAAAAAACACCTCTGCGTCGCCATTGTGATCCAGAAGAACGGCCGCTATACCGCATAGGAGCAAACTGTACAAACAGGAAATGTTACACAAAATACACACTAGATTCTAGCAAGCATATGCATTGTATAGAGCTAGAGGTAATGGCATACTAAAGGCTCACCTAACCCTCTGGAGACGCAGCATTGCAATATATTTTCTGGAGCACTATTTTTTAGGAGTTTAGGGTGAGTTCTGAGCAGTACAGTGCACTTTATATGTTCAGGTAAATATGCCGATAATCAGTTTTTATGTGTTATTCTTTTTATCACCAAATTGGGTTTGGGCGTGCATGTATGACGCTAAAGTTTTGCGTGCATTTGTGACGTTTCCCATACATCTGCAAATGTGTGCAACGAAAACCTTGCTGTTTTTTACATCTAGATTGTAGGGTTTGTTGTAGGTAAGTGAAGATTTGAGTGCCGGGCTATTCCTTTTTGTTTTGTCTGTAACAAGTTGCCCACCCTAGTGTGCACCGCCCAGTCCAGCTATAAAGTGATGGTGCTGCCATTTCCCTTTTATCTGTTGTATTGTGGTGAGTGCATGTGGATAAATGTTGAGGGGCCTTCAGCCGCATATTGTGAAGTTAACCCCCCACATGTGAATCACCAAAGGTAAAGGGTTAGAGCCCTGGGCAGCCTCAGGTAAGTTCAGCTCTTAGTTTATCCATTGTGATGTGTGTCTCAGAATTGGGGGAGCTCTCACTGAGTAGGACTGCAGGAAAAAGAGGTACCGAACAGCTTCCCATATATTTATAAATGTGTGCAACGAAAACCTTGCTGTTTTTTACATCTAGATAGATTGTAAGGTTTGTTGAAGGTTGGTGAGGATTTGAGTGCTGGGCTATTCCTTTTTGTTTTGTCTGTAACAAGTTGCCCACCCCAGTGTGCACGGCCCAGTCCAATAAAGTGGTGGTGAGATTTTGTACCTGGTCCAGCAGGGGTGATTTTCACTATAGGGGTGTTTGTCCCAGATGGTTTTGGCATGTTCATTTGATAATAAGTAGATACGTTTTGGACATTGTAATATTTATAACTTTGCTTTGCATTACTGCACTTTTTTGCACTAGCACTTTAGATTAGACACAGGATATTTATTGGTAGCAATAAAATTATTTGGTTATGTATATATGGTATGAACTTTGGAAATTGTTATGAGGGTTCCTTGCTGTGGCTGGGTTTGTGTATAAATGTTTTTTAAGATTGTGATTGTACTGAGTTTATGTACCGTATATGTCTGTGAGTTTATGTATATGTTTGTAGTCTTTTTTAACATGCTAATGAATTTAAAATGGTTGTATTGATGTGACTTTGGAGGATTGATTATTGAGGAACATTTGGTGCCTCCCGGGGCATCCCATTTTGCGGTTTACTGGGACCATTGTTGTTTATATTGAGACAGTGTACCTTTGGGTCCAGGGATTGGCACATTTGTTTTTCCTCAGGTTGATGATAATTGGGAGTGGTGCTAGACATTGCACATTGTGCAAAAGGTTTCTTTACCAGTCCAATAAAGTGATGGTGCTGCTTGCCATTTCTTTTTTTATCTGACACCGTGGTTTTCTCACCTATTTAGATGCTCCCGATTTATGAGCAAGGCTTCTTGGAAGCATTCCTGAGCTTTGATGTAGTCTCTGATTAATAGTTTAAAGCTTCCATAATCCAACCAGTGATCAACGCTGTTGCGGTCACGAGCCAATCTCTGCAGAACAAAAGTGAAACAGTAAAAATAAGACCCATTCTCTATCTTCCTCATGGCTACAAATTACCCCATAGTATACCTTAATATTGAGGTTCTTTAGGCAACAACCTCCTACCTTACATCCCATTCACTTGACCACATCACTATATTTTGAATTAAAATACATACAATTTATTTGATATGGAGTGTCTCTAAAACAACTTGTGACATTGCCAACTAGAGGAGATAACATTCTGGACTTAGTTCTGACCAATGAGGATCTGGTGTCCGAGGTCAGGGTTGAAGAAAATCTGGGTTCCAGTGACCATCAATGCTTATGGTTCAGAATAAAAACAGACATTGTGCAATCACACACCAGAACCAAAGTGCTAGACTTTAGGAAGACAAACTTCAAGGAAATGGCGGAGTATGTAGAAAGGGAATTAGGTGAGTGGAACAGAGTAGCAGAAGTGAGTGCCCAGTGGTCACTATTAAAAATGGCCATCTTAAAGGCAACTAAGCAATATGTGAAACAAACTAGCAAGAATAAAAGGAAGAAGAAACCATTATGGTTTACTAGGGAAGTCAGCACTATCATAAAAGATAAGAAGTCTGCCTATAAGAAGTATAAAGTAAGTGGAAGTGTAGCTGACAGAGAGGCATATAAAATTAAACAGAGGGAAGCAAAACTGATTATAATGACTGCTAAAGGGCAAAAGGAGGAAGAAATGGCCAAATCTATGAAGAGGGGAGATAAAACCTTTTTCCGATATATTGATGACAGAAAGAAGAAAAACAATGCAGTCTCAAAATTTAGAAATAGGGAAAATAAATATATTGACGGAGATAAGGCTGTGGCTGACCATCTGAATAGCTACTTTTGTTCGGTATTTTCAGATAGTAGCAGGCATGGCCATAGCACAGCATCCCGCTGGGAGGGCACAGCCCTGGAGTTTCTGGAGGCTGATGTCTTAGCCGAGCTGGCACATCTAAAGGTAAGTAAGGCGATGGGTCCAGATGGAATCCACCCCAGAGTTCTAAGGGAACTTAGGTTTGTGATTGCAGCCCCTCTGACTGATTTACTTAACCATTCCCTTTCAACTGGTGAGGTTCCAGATGATTGGAGAATGGCCAATGTCGTACCAATCCATAAAAAGGGGAGTAGAGAAGAAGCCAGTAATTACAGGCCAGTTAGTTTTACACCTATAGTGGTCAAATTAATGGAAACACTCTTAAAAAAACAGATAATTTCCCATCTAAAAATAAATGACCTATTGGACCCAAAACAGCACGGCTTTACTGAGGGCAGATCATGTCAGACCAATCTTATTGATTTCTTTGACAATGTCACTAAAGTGTTAGATGAAGGTGGTGCTGTGGATATCGCCTATCTGGATTTTAGCAAAGCCTTTGACACTGTACCACATAAGGAGCTCATAGATAAGTTATTGAAGGTAGGACTCAATCCCTGGATAGTTCAGTGGATTTCCAGTTGGTTGAGGGATCGGTATCAGAGCGTTGTTGTAAATGGTGTGCAATCTGAACAAAGGCGAGTTACAAGTGGTGTGCCGCAAGGCTCTGTCCTGGGCCCCATTCTTTTTAATATATTTGTAAGTGACATAGGAGAAGGCTTGGTAGGAAAAGTTTGTCTGTTTGCTGATGATACAAAGGTTAGTAATAGGGTGGATATTCCTGGAGGTGTCTGCAACATGGAAAATGATTTAGCTTTACTGGATAGATGGTCAAAACTGTGGAAACTAGAGTTTAATGTCTCTAAATGTAAAATCATGCACTTGGGTAGAAGGAATCCCGGCTCTGAGCACCGTATGGGCAGTACTGTGTTAGCCAGGACCTCGGAGGAGAGAGATTTAGGGATACTGATTACTGATAGCTGCAAGATGAGTGGACAGTGTAGCCAGGCAGTGGGAAAAGCAAGCAGGATGCTCGGCTGCATAGCTCGAGGCATCACCAGTAGGAAGAGGGAGGTTGTGATGCCGCTGTATAGAGCCCTGGTAAGGCCACAGCTAGAATACTGTGTGCAGTTCTGGAGACCTTACCTGCAAAAAGACATTATTCAAATAGAACGTGTCCAAAGGCGGGCAACGAAAATGGTGGAAGGACTTAAACTTGAAACTTATCAGGAGAGACTTAAAGAACTTAATTTGTACAGTCTGGAGGAAAGAAGGGAGGGGGGGGACATGATTGAGACCTTTAAATATGTGAAAGGATTGAATAAGGTTCAGGAGGGAAGTGTTTTTAAGAAGAAACTTAACGATAGAACAAGAGGCACAACCTGAAGCTAGTCGGGGGGAAGATCAGGAGCAATGTTAGAAAATATTATTTTACAGAAAGAGTAGTAGATGCTTGGAACAAACTTCCAGCAGAGGTAGTTGAAACATCAACAGTCACTGAATTTAAACATGCCTGGGATAAGCACACATCTATCCTAAGATAAAGAGAACATACAGTATACATATAAGGGCAGACTAGATGGACCGTATGGTCTCCTTCTGCCATCAACCTTCTATGTTTCTATGTTTCTATGTAAAAAATAGCCATATATTCAATCCAAATGTGCACACTTTCTAAAAAATAGATGATTTATTAAACTTCATCTCAAAAAATTATTTCATGCCTCTTCTTTCCTTTGTACATTGCTGGGTAGACATGTTTCGCCTATTGGCTTTATCAATACCCTGTGCCTGAATTGTACAAGAAATTTTGTTTAAATTGCCCCTTGAGAGAGAATGCAGGCTGGCCTGGAGTTTACTTGCATCATTCCATCCTATTGTTAATTTTTCCCTTTATATATAGACCGCTGTGGCATGAAAATGCTGGCGCTCCCTGGCCTCTCCATATGGCCCTCTATCGCTGTGATAAAATTGATCTGGGCCATAAAGTGCTGATGTGTGTATCCAGTGCAGCAAAGACTGCTGCAAAAAAGTATTTTGTTGCCTGATAATGATATTCCTTCCCCGTAGTTTGCTGGCCGTCTTGCCGCTTTAGAGCCCCCGGGAGTGTACTACCGCCACCGGACACGGCGTCCATATGGGAGATTGTTGCCTAAAGAACCTCAATATTAAGGTATACTATGTGTTTAGCCCTACATTTGAACCAATCAGGAAGGGGTGTGGTCACTTGGCAGGCGGTCCTCTTTTTAGGGCCGCCTAAAAAAAAAACAGTTGGGATACAAATTACCCCAGCCAATAGACTTTAGAGAAAGCAGAGGGCAGATCTTCCCTTATTAAAATCTTGGTCACATGGCTAGGAACCACCCCAGCCAATAGACTTTAGAGAAAGCAGAGGGCAGATCTTCCCTTATTAAAATCTTGGTCACATGGCTAGGAACCACCCCAGCCAATAGACTTTAGAGAAAGCAGAGGGCAGATCTTCCCTTATTAAAATCTTGGTCACATGGCTAAGAACCACCCCAGCCAATAGACATTAGTAAAAGCAGAGGGCAGATCTTCCCTTATTAATACCTTGCTCGCATAGTTAGGAACCACCCCAGCCAATAGACATTAGTAAAAGCAGAGGGCAGATCTTCCCTTATTAATACCTTGCTCGCATAGTTAGGAACCACCCCAGCCAATAGACATTAGTAAAAGCAGAGGGCAGATCTTCCCTTATTAATACCTTGCTCGCATAGTTAAGAACCACCCCAGCCAATAGACATTAGTAAAAGCAGAGGGCAGATCTTCTTTTCCTTACACCGAAGGTGCAAAAACAGGTGAGCTAGCAGAACGACAATGGATTCACCCTGCAGTGGGTAAGTATTTAGCTGTTTTTAGTTATGCCTACAATTACATGTTTTCTGTTCCTGTAGCCAGGGGCACTCTGGGGCTAAAAAATGGCCGGGGACTTTTTGGGGCACACGGCTTATCACTCCATTACAACCAGTAAGTAGCATCCCTCATTACAGCGAGTGAGGGGCATCCCACAGAGGTATGTTGCGGCATCTCCCGTTACAGGCAGTGAGGGGCATCCCTCATTACAGTTAAGGAGGAGCATAACTCATTACAGCTTACAGCCAGTAGGGGTATCCATCAGTACAGCCAGAGGAGGCATCCCTCAGGACAGCCAGTGGGGCCATGCCTCAAATTAGCTAGTGGGGCATCCCTCAGTACAGCCAGTGTGGGCATCCCTCATTACAGCTTACAGCCAGTAGGGGTATCCCTCACTGCAGCTTACAGCCAGCGGGGGCATCCATCAGTACAGCCAGTGGGGGCATCCCTCATTACAGCTTACTGCCAGTAGGGGTATCCCTCATTGCAGCTTACAGTCAGTGGGGGCATCCATCAGTACAGCCAGTGGGGGCATCCATCAGTACAGCCAGTGGGGGCATCCATCAGTACAGCCAGTGGAGGCATCCATCAGTACAGCCAGAGGAGGCATCCCTCAGGACAGCCAGAGGAGGCATCCCTCAGGACAGCCAGAGGAGGCATCCCTCAGGACAGCCAGTGGGGCCATGCCTCAAATTAGCTAGTGGGGCATCCCTCAGTACAGCCAGAAGGGGGCATCCCTTAGTACAGACAGTGTGGGCATCCCTTAGTACAGATAGTGGGGCATTCTCATTACAGACAGTGGGGCATCCCTCATTACAGCCGGTGGGGGTATCCCTCAGTACAGCCAGTGGGGGCATCCCTTAGTACAGACATTGGAGGCATCTCTTAGTACAGACAGTGGGGCATCCCTCATTCCACTCCCTTCCCCCAATGCTGGACAATAATAAGGCGGGATAGCTAACCGATGCACGCCTGCCTGCCCGCCGCTGCTGTTATCCCCCCCAGCCGCTCCCACACTCACTCACTGTCTCTCCTGGTGCTGGCCTACTGGGATTTTGCCCAGGATGCCCTTTGGCCAGCCCGCCCCTGCCTGTATCTCCTAGAGTCCGTTCTAAAGATGGGTCCAAAACACCTGGGTCTGACACTGCATGACAGCAAGGACCTCCTTACCTCCTTGTAGTACATTTCAGCTAGATTGTAATCTTCAATCATCTCGGCTTCTTTGGCGAATCGCAGAAGCTGCTCAGTGTCTGTGTTGGGATCTGGAGGAGGCTCTTCTTTGTCATCAAACAAGGTCTGGAAATGAGAATACCAAAGAGCTAATCCAATGGTAACCCATTTATGTTTGTTGTGATTACCTGACCAATCAAACATTTCTGATTACCATCCAATGTGGACACAGTTGCATCCACTCCCGGACCAGGCATCAGAAGCCTTATTTTTTGACTCCCCTGAACAAGGGAAAAAACTCAACAACTATTCTTCCTCTGCACGTACAAGCGTGATCATTGTGTATGTTATGGCATGAGCAGAGGCTGGATGTGCTTACCTTGTTCAGAGCTATGTGCATCTGGTCCACCAGGTAGATGTAGAGCTCACTCAGGAAGGCCTGCATCTGCTCGCGGTCCTCAAACACTGTGGTCTTCAGATACTTCTCTCTTACAATCTTCACAACTGCGTGCTGTGCAACAGAAACAGATTATCTTCCTAAACCAAATCTCTACCGAGGCCTACACGAGACTTTATTACATCCACATCCTCAGTGGAGGTTTAGAATTCCATTCCTCAACCTGTTCTGGCCCTTTCAGGCATTTGGACCTGGTCTACATGTTACTAGACTTAGCTTAGCTTCAAAGCTTGGATCCAGTCACTAGGGACCTCCTGTGATCTCCAACTCAAAAAACATCTGCATCCATCACTTCCTCATGCCTGGCATCACTAAATTTCTAGTGCAGGGATAATCAACCTCTTCTTGTAAAGGTCTATTTACAGGCATCTGGTAAAAGGTAAAGGTCCGGGCAGGGTAGTAGTTATAAATCAGTGCATGGGGGGAGGGATTAATAAATTCCACAGGCAAAAAAAGGCTGCATGCCCACCCAAAGAATCCTATTGGGCACTGGGGAAAACAGCTTTTTTTGGGCTCCACAGAACCTACAATTTGCAGCACACTGATTTTAACCCACTTGCAATCTGTGCAGGATGTGTAAAGGGTAGACTAGGGCCAAATATCAAGTACAAGGGGCAATGCTGAACACGGCAACACAGAAGAATGCTGGGCTGTCATGGCAGGGGTCCAGAAATCTGACACCGAGTTCCGCATTCGGACCCCGGTCCGCCAGTTGAGTGCGGCTGTTCTAGTGCGTGCCCTCATCATATCCTGGAAAGACTACTGCAACACTATCTCTTCCGTGTTCCACCACCAAACAGATTGGAACCCTTCCATGCAATCTTGAGCTCTTCTTGCATCACCTACTCCAGCTCACGCTTTGCTTGTGCTGCTTCCCTTCGTCCATCATTTCGTTTAAAATTCTAACCCTAACCAACAAAATCTTTCTTCAGCCAAGCCCTTGCCCACATTTCATCTTCAATCTGAAGATACCAACTCAGCCCTGTCCATGACCTCCTCCTGTCCTGCACTGTCATCACTTCACCTCCCACTGTTGTCTATAAGACTTTCTGCTCCACTCCTCTGGAATGTCCATGTCACTTCTCTGGTCCTGTTCTTAACACCACACAAAGCACATACTGCCATGCTTGGTGCATAATAGATGTGAACCGCTCATCTCCATCCCTACTGAAACTCAGATTGTCAGCTTGAAAGGCCCTCAACCCTAATGTATTTCAGTATCAATGTGCATTTGTTGTATTTTTGGCACATCTGACTTGAAATACCCTGTTTATTCTAAGTGTATTAATTACCTTGTCTGTAATTTTGTTTACATTGTACAGCTCCACAGAGGATCGTGGCAAATTAATAATATAATAATAATAATATAGATCCGCATATGCCTTACTCACTGACTATTTTGCCGTTACCTTCAGTTGTTCCTTGAAAGCAAAGTATTTCCCAGAGCAGTTTAACTCATAGTTCAATTGACACTTCTGTTCCTCTAAAACGTGAGGGTCAATGTCAAGCCCGCTGCCATCCTCCTGGCTGAACAGATCACAGTATTCCTCCAAAATGGCCTTTGTAATGTTGGTGACCTGACTGTGGTAGTCAGCAACTGCCTGTAGAATGGACACAGCAGATAAAGCAATAGTAACTGCAACTGACCTGGTGTAATGCTTTAGGCAATTGTATCCCGGACGAGCCCCCATTTGTAGTGCTCAGGGTAAATTTGCCACAAACTCTAAGCAATCTTAGGCTATGGTTAAAGGAAGTTCTTATGATGACAATTTCAAAGGAAACGCCAATTGCAAGTAAAATAATTAAATTTTACATTCAGTAAAAGTATACTGAAAGTGCAACTATAAATAGTATCAGTATTTCAATAGGTAGAGGTAGAAACTATTTTTCCCTGACCTAATGGCTATGTCTGCAAAAAGTTACAATTACCCCTTAATAAAGGTTCTCGTTCATTCAGTTCATTGTATATCTGCAGTAAGAAATCAAGGTAACTGGTGTTTTTAGTTCAGAATAAAAACAATGGCTTGTATAGAATTTTTTATGGTATTAACTACTGTTGTGTTTTATTCCAGTAGGTTCCATCTGTTTATCATAATCATCATGGGGCAAATGACAGCAGTGTAGGTAATATCAGCCCACGCATGCAGGAATGCTGGGTGTTCATGGGGAACATGATTCGTTGGTTAGACCGCCGACTAGACTTTGAACACAGGACAGAGACCTGTGGAACAGTGGCACAGAGAGGACATTGGACTTTGGATGAAGACTGACAGTACATTGCCAGAACTGGTGATCCATATATTACTCCCCTTTACAAGGAGGATTTCAGAAATACTGGATTCTCCAGCCTAACCCATTTGTGGTTGGATAGGGAGACCCTGAGCAGTAGTTGGGTGCTTGGAGATTTTCAGAGAATCGCCAGGGTCAATGCTAAAGGGGAACTCTTTAGCATTCAGCTGGATCCAGTCAGCTGGATTACTAGCAAAAAGTATTTAGGTCCACATTAAGCAATGAATATATAAAAAATTAAGCCTTACCTTTTGAGCATTGGCGCTTCGCCGGTCAAGCTGGGGTCGGGCTGGTACAAGTTCTTTCACTCTTTGTGGTGATAAAAATCAGGTTAGTGTGAGGGAAAACAACTTGTCAGTAGATGTTGCAGGAATTCTCTTAAGCTACTAACCAGTAACCCCTCCTTGAGAACAATTCTTAGGACTGTCTACCATTCTCTGGTCTCGAAACGCGTTGGCTCGGCCGCGGGGAACGCTGTAGCGCTATGATATGTAAGATGATTGGCATTGTATGTCTTATGTCTACTTTTTATTGCACCTTACCTCATGTTCTGAAGCATTTTTTGCACATGTTCTGATTGAAACCAATGCACTATTTTGAGCACTTGCACTTTATATTGGATAAATGTATATTGATTCATTTAGAAGTATTTGTATTGGAATATTGATAGTACATATCAGGAGGACAGCGTCCCCTGTGGTAGATTACGCTATTGGCAGTGGATATGTTTTTAATAGTACATTAATTAATAAATATGATTCATTAAATCAAGATTGTGGGGAGTGCAATTGTTAGTCCCTTGGACTGTATTTTAAGGGGTTTCTTCCGTACTTAGGTATCTATAGAGGTCCTATAGGGCAGTGCACCCCAATAAGGGTTACCGTATGTTGGTGCCACCCTTTTCTTCTTTTTGTGTAAAAACTACAAGAAATACATTTGCTATTGAGTCTGTTACTTACTTCAGCTCCATCTCTTCAGCCATGCGTTTGGGCACAAGGGGTTTCTCCAGGCTGATCTCTAGAACCATGTAGGTGCCAGACTCCGCGTATTGCTGGAGAGAAGGGAAAGGACAAAGGCGAATGTAAGCATAGAGTGTGGACACTGGATCTAAAGAGGACTCCAAACCTGTATTCTATCTCAGAGTCAAGCTTTAAATTGGCATTTTAATTACAGATATGACATTAGATCATAGCATAGTTTGGCTTAAAGATCTTAGTCCACAAATTCCAAATGGAAGAGCAATAGCAGTTGGTAAAAGTGAAACATGCTTATTTTGTGTCATATGGAAGAACTCGTTAATGATGGCTAGAATAACACATCATTAAAGACTTGATTCAGTGCTGCCAAGATTGCATGACTTTTTATTTGCAAGAAAAAACCTGTTCTCGCACCATTTCCTCTTTCTCCTGAATCGTCAGATCATTTTTTAGGATTGAGATTTTTTTGGAGAGAACTTTCATTTGGTGCGAAAACTCCCACGAAAATTTACTGCAAAAAGTGTAAACTCGTTTGATTCAGGCAGTGTTTTTTTGGGGACTTTTTGGTGAGACTGTGTTTTTCCGTGTGGTCATATCTCGCCAGCTAAACGCTGGCAGGACACAGTAGCTTCACTAGCTGACATGCTTTTGTGTGAAACCCCCCAGGTCGCCCATTACATTTGCTTCACTTCTCGGTCCAACGGCGCATGCACGGGCCGCCTCTCCGCTATCCCTCTAGAGCATGCCCGTGCCAGCCATTTGTGAATTGCCGGTGTGGGCATGCTCCCTGCTAGAGGGAAGTGGGGCCGCCAGCGTGTCCGAGCGCGCTGATTGGACGAGTGGCCACACATGCGCCGTAGGACCAGGATGAGGTGAGTTTCCTCGGGCGATCTGGGGGGGTTTCACGTAGCGGGGCATCCAAGATCGGGGGGAAAAGACCAAAACCCAGGATAGTCAAAATTCTGGGTTTTGGTCCATTTTAAAAAAGTGTGGTGTGGCGTGGCTGGCCCTGCCGGTTTACCAGCCCTTATGCCCTTCAGTATGGGTTCAGTGCTCTTCTAGGGGTAACGATGGGCACAGGGCTCTTCCACACTCCCAGCAGTCCCAAATAGGGGGTGGGGCGAGGTACTGGCATGTCATCCACCAATGTCAGGAGGTGACATGCCAGCCCCCTACACGGTTAACTTACCCGTACCTGTATTTTGTCTTCTATCCTGTGCCACACATTGTTTTTATCCCATCGCATCTTCAGTGCTCTTCTCTGCCCCTCCGCTATCTTCTTTGGGATGCCGCCACTCGATGGAGAACAGAGGGACAAAAGGTCTCTCTGTATAAAAGGCAGCTCGCCCCTGCCGCACACCCAGTCCCTCGTTGGGAGCGAGAATAAACGGACGGGGGGGACTTTTTGTCCATTAAATGTCAGCGACCGTCAGCATTGATGTTTCCCACCGCCCACAGAAGACAGCAGAGGGGGCAGAGAAGAGTCACATAGATCGGCAGAGACTGGCGGGGGGGGGGGGGCAGACGGGACTAGGATGGCGCGCAGGATATAACAATGAAGATGGGGGTAGATAAGTAATCAAATTTAGATTATTTAAAAATTTGTTTTTTTTTTTACTGACTTGGAGTAAACTGGTAAGGGGTCCAGGGAACCCCTATACTACCTGGATTTTTTAAATACTAATTAGAGTAAAAAAAAATAAACGAAACAAACCCCGGCTGTCATTTCTACTGATACAAATCATGCTGGCTATAGCAGCATGGTTTTTATCAATGAAAACATTTACAACCTGCTTGTAAATTCTCGTATGGAAGTGAATTCCATCCAAGCTTTCTCGTATGCTTCTTGCACAGACGGGATGATTTCGCTTGTGTCCCTGAATCATTCGGAAATCGAAAATTCCTGCTTGTGTGTTGCCTCTCTCACGCAACTGAGTATTTTCCCAACTGCACTGACTCGAGCCCTATGACTTATGATCTTTTTTTTCTGGTAAGTACCCCAATTAGAGAGTAACACCACCCAAGAATTTGACGTTCTTGGGTTTTGTCTGTCGATTTCGGATGCCCTGCTGTGTTTATCCTTTCGGATAACACGTAAACTCACTTTTCTTGGCGCAAGCGTGCAGGATGCGGTCAGCTGTGCTCGTTCCATTCAGATTTGCTTTGCCACTCTGAGCGCCTAGGAAATCTGAATGGAGCGGCGCCGACCACATCTTGCACGCCATTTAGAAAGGCATGGCTTGGGTGCGTACCTAGCTAGAGTTATGCTGGGAATGTGGCCGTGGGGCCAAGATGCTGCGAGGGCTCGTGGAAGAGGTTAGTGGTAAAGTAAAAGTAAAAATAAATACTTAACGCATATAATTATAATGTCCAGTAACATTTATGATTCTTGCCCTATGCTGGAAGATTCTGCTGTGCTCCTTGTCATTGCTTTTTTGTGTCTGGTCCTGGCCTGTCTACTTGACTATGATTCTGGAATGCCCGCAACTGACCATGTCCTGACTATATGTGTACGATTGTACGATGGCCTGACTATACAAGTATGATGGCATCACTATTCAAGTACGATGGCCATTACTATACGTGTACGATGGCCTGGCTATAGGTGTACGATTGTAAGATGGCCTGACTATATCCCCTCGATTCAAAGAGCAAAAGTTAATTGATTTCGGATCTTGAATCCTAAGTTTGGGTGGGTGTTTGTCATTTTTTCCTGTTTTTTTGGCCATTTCCGACTCGCACGAGCCTACGTACGATTTCGTATATGCTCTTACGATCATCGGAAGTTCGTTCCTAAATTGTAGGATCAAATCCTAAAACTTAGGATCAAAACCTAAAACTTAGGATCAAAACCTAAAACTTAGGATAATCGGATGTGTTTACGTGTGATTCAGAGAGCAGTTTTCCAACCTCTAAATACGTTTTAAAAGAAAGCCACTTCCGACACCTTTTAGCAGTCGTATTGCTGTTCTTGAACAGGTTTTTGGGCTATGTGGAGGAGTCTGCGCGTCTTGAGCTCCAATGAACTGCATGTATCAGCATGGCCGAGGCCATAAATTGTATGGCAATGCATACCTGATTCAATACATTTCATGTATGCCTTATAAAAGCATTTTAATGTGGACCTTAATTAGTCCTTTGCATGTAAACCTTTATTTTGCAATACATCCATATATTTGCGTTAATTAAAGAAACTTATGTCCTTTGTTATTTATTTTTAAATTGATGTACTAGAATAATATTTTTAATTTGAATTTATTGGTGTAGTTGTTTACCTTTGCTTTGTTTAATTATTTTAGCTCATCTTTGGTCAGATGCATCACACTTACTGAGGAGAGGAGAGCGGGATAAAGTGCAGGATGAGGGTTACTGCTGTATTTTGCACAGACACAGCAGAGCTGGGGGCACGGAAAGGTCAGAAATCAAAGAATGCAGAGCAACACAGTCACAAGGCCCTTTCTGTTTGCAGGCTGCCCGAGAATACCTGAGCCGCCATCTTGGCTGTTTCTAGGCTCATAACATGCAGAAGTTGCTGGGTGTTTTTAAATTTTTGAGAGCAATCTGTATGTAGAGGGTGTGGGTAACCACACCAAAAATTTTAAGTTGTACCATTTGAAGCCAAAATATTAAAATTAAATCCACAAGTAAAAAATGCAAGTTAACTAAAAATTAAACAAAGTAAGATTTACTTATGCAAATGCATTCATTAATGGTTGGTTACTACAAAATGAATGAAATAAAGAAAAATAAAAAACCAAATATTTAGAATGCACTTTAATGAGGTAAGTTTGTATTGCGCAGCCACAAGATCAGAAGGATTTACGTCCAGACAAAAAAGGAAAAAGGGCAAAACCAATGTTGCAACCTGAGAAATGAAACGGAAAATTCAGGATGGAAACTGACATAGGTCTGATTCGCGAACTGCCATACGAACGGACGTAAATTTTAGGATAGAAACGTATTAGCTTATAGAATCACTCGCAAGTTCATACGAGCGCACAAGCGTTCGGGAAAAATAGGATGATCGGCACCAAAATCCAAGCTGTTACATGTTTCTTTGAATCGACCCCTATGAGTACGATTGTACGAAGGCCTGACTATATATGTACGATTGTACAATTGCCTGACTATACGAGTACGTTTGTTCGATGGCCTGACTATATGAGTCTGATTGTACAATGACCTGACTATATGTGTACGATTGTACAATGGCCTGATTATACGAGTATGATGTGCTGACTATATGTGTACGATTGTATGATGCCTGACTTTTTGAGTACGTTTGTACGATGGCCTGACTATATGAGTGTGATTGTACAATGGCCTGACTATACGAGCATGATTGTACAATGACCTGACTATATGTGTACGATTGTACAATGGCCTGATTATACGAGTATGATGTGCTGAGTATATGTGTACGATTGTACGATGGCCCGACTATATGTGTACAATTGTACGATGGCCTGACTATTTGAGTACGTTTGTACGATGGCCTGACTATAGGGTTGATTCAGAGCCCTTTTCTCATGATTTTTATGGAGGTCTTGCTACCAAACGAAAAATCATGCAAAAATGAAAACATTTAACACTAAAGTTCTTGCAGAAAAAGGGCTTTGCTGAATCAGACAAGGGGAAAAAATGAACGATAATGGAAATATTCACGCAAAAAAAAAAAGGGAGAAAGGGACTCTGAATCAACCCTTATATGTGTACGATTGTACGATGGCCTGACTATATGAGTACAATTGTACGATGGCCTAACTATACAAGTACGATTGTACGATGGCCTGACTATACAAGTATGATTGTACGATGGCCTGACTATACAAGTATGATTGTACGAGGGCCTGACTATACTTTCTGCTTTTACAGGCATGGTGGTTCATTACTCACCGACTAAAGCATTGTTGCAGTCAATTTAAAGTGAGCATTACCTGGCCTTCTACATTGGTGGAGATGGGCTGGGTAGCAGCAGCTGCTGTCTGTTCGGGGTCTGGAGCATCAGTTGATCGTGCAATTGCGGACAGCTGCAGAAAAAATCAAGATGGGTGATCTTTCTTAGAGATCATGTAGATGAGCATTGATTCTCTGTGCCTGGTATTTTATGGCTATGGGTCCATTTACTCCTATGAGTGAATCGTTTTTCGCATTGCAGAATTAGTTGGTCTTACCTTGATTTGTGTTGCGTCATGCATTTTTGAAAAAAAAAATGGCTGCAGCACCCACGTCCTTGATAGTTTTGTCAAACGGTAAGAATGGTGACTACTATACACAACAATCTGTCCTATTCCCTCACATGCAGACAATGCTCTGGCTGCATCTGGATTGTTACACTCTATTCTCTAGTGTGCACTGGTTACATATGTAATAGGATCATAGAATCACAATTGGCACTGTTAGGGTTTGTTTGGGGGAATCTTTAGTGCCCCATTAGTGAACTAGAGAAGGTAGGCAGTTTGCGGAGGGAAATGGGCCACAGTAAGGGGATGTGGATACTAGATGTTGCCCTTGCTACACAGGGAAATGTGGTAGGACCCAGATCAGGGGAACCCTGTAAAAGCTAGCTGGTTGGTTCCAGTCCCTTATATAAGAACTGGACAAGTTTGGAGAGCCCCCTGTCTGTGAAGCCGGAGAGGATCCCCTGTTGTGTGTGCTTCCTGAGGCTTTGCTGATCCCACTAGACTAACCTCCTGGAAACACTTTGGAATGGTTGTCCCGAGTACCCGCTCTGGAAAATACTGGACAAAAAGATATGGTGCCTTGGGAGAACACCACGCTGAACCAAAGTCTTGGAGCGTGGACTGGAGTAGTGCTCCTTCTGGAAGGGATGGGGAAAAGTGCCTGATGTGCTTTCCCCGGTTGCCTTGAAAGGAGAATACAGAGCTGTAACCTAGTGCGTCCCAAACAAACTGGGAGTAACAGGAGAAGTGCCTGTTGTGAGGTTCTGTGTAAAAAACTGTGAATCAAGACTTTTAGTTAAACTTGAACCTGCTGCTGTTTTTCATCCGAAAGTGGGCCTAAAGTTAACAGAGGCACGCTTTCGGCCTCCTGCTGGAACTGAGTAAGTACCTCGCCTATGCCACCCCAAACCCAGAGAGGCCTCTTCTCCAAATGTGGCCTGGTCAGCAGACCCATTCCCCACCTACCCTAAAGCACACTCAAATTCCATGCGTTGTCCCTGTTACTCATACAGTGTAACACAACAGTCTAACTTCAATGTAGGTCAAAGCCACTTGAAAGCTAGCAAAAAAGCAAAAACACACCTAAAAATACCATTTTGTGAATACTCACCTTGTAAAATGGGTATTATGAGTATGTCACACACCCCGCTTCAAGAATCCATAACATGTGGGTAATATCGTCCTGAAGAGGGCGTTCCTGCAGAGATGATAGCAAAAGAAAGCCCCTCCCTGATCCATAAATACCTGGGACCTCCCACTCACTACCCAGTATACAGAAAGCAGTAAGGTAAGGGACAAGGAAGAGGCAAATATAAACAACAACCACGCAAAGTTCGCAATAAAGAGGATCCTAAATACAAAAGGGCGGGTTGAAGCGGGGTGTGTGACATACTCATAATACCCATTTTACAAGGTGAGTATTCACAAAATGGTATTATTCTTAGTATGTCACACACCCCGCTTCAAGAATCCATAACATGTGGGACATCCAACAGCAGTGTCCATAACAAGGGCGGGGATCCAAAACTAGGCAACAATGCATAACCTTAAACCACAACAGCTTGCAAAACCTTGCGGCCAAAAACAGCATCCGCTGATGCCCGAACATCAACCTTGTAAAACTTGGAAAAGGTGTGAACAGAAGACCAGGTGGCGGCCTTACAAACTTGCAACAGAAGCCTGGTGCTGAAAAGCCCAGGACGCACCAACTGCACGAGTAGAATGAGCAGTAACACGAAAAGGGGGACTCCTCCCCTTGGCAGAGTAGGCCCCAATGATGGCCTGACGAATCCATTTACTAATGGAAGATTTGGCAGGAGCCAAACCTTTCCTAGGCCCGCAGGGCACCACAAAGAAAGCATCAGTCTTACGAAAGGAAGACGTAACCTCCAGATAATGTTCCACAACACGAACTACATCCAAGGAATGCAATGCCCTCTCCCTGTCGTTGCTGGGATTAGGGCATAGAGAGGGCAAAACAATGTCCTGATTCAAATGAAACTCCGAGACCACTTTGGGAAGAAAATCCTGCTTGAAACGAAAGACAACCTTGTCCTGATGTTTCTCGAAGTACGGAGCTGTAATGGATAAAGCTGCCAACTCAGAAACACGCCTAACTGAAGTGATAGCTACCAAAAAGGCCACCTTTTGCGTAAGAGAAGACAAAGCTATCTCATTCAAGGGCTCAAACGGAGGGCCCTGGAGAGCAGAAAGAACCAGGTTCAAATCCCAAACTGGAACAAAAGGCTTCCTAGGAGGCCGAACATGTGTAACACCTTGGAAAAAGGTCTTGACTAAGGGATGAAGTGCAAAAGACCTTTGGAAGAACACCACCAGGGCAGAAACCTGCCCTTTCAATGTACTAAGCTGGAGCCCCAGATCTAGACCATGCTGGAGAAACTCTAAAATTCTAGGAATGGAGAACTCTCGACAAGAGAAAGACCTATTTTCACACCAATCAATATAGGCCCTCCAAGTCCTGTAGTAAATAGAAGAGGAAGAGCGCTTCCTGGCAGAGATAAGAGTCTGAATCACCGCGTCAGAAAGACCTTCTTCCTTCAAGATGGCGGTTTCAGCAGCCATGCCGTCAAAGCCAGCGATGGTAAATTGGGATAGCGCAGCCGACCCTGTGTGAGCAGGTCCGGCAGCAGAGGCAGAGCGAACTGATCCTCTGCCAGTCTTACAAGGTCTGCGAACCAAACTCGCCTTGGCCACCTTGGGGCCACCAGAATCGCCGACGCACCATCCAAGGCCAGTTTGCGCAGCACTCTGGCTAGCATTGGGAACGGAGGAAACAGGTAAAGGAACCCCAGATCCCTCCAGTTTAGAGACATGGCATCCACTGTCAGAGCCAGAGGATCCTGCGAGAGAGACACAAAGACTGGAAGCTTGTGATTGTGACGAGAGGCAAAGAGGTCCACCGCTGGGACCCCCCACCTGAGACATATCGAATGAAACACCTTGGGACTGAGAGACCACTCCCCCTGACGAGAGGAGGCCCTGCTCAGCAAGTCCGCCTCCGTGTTCTCCACTCCCGGAATGTAGACTGCTGAGATACACGGGACGTGGGTCTCTGCCCAGTCCAGAATCAAAGACACTTCCCTGAGGGCACTCCTGCTGCGAGTCCCTCCTTGGTGATTGATGTAAGCAACCGCCGTTCTGTTGTCCGACCGGACCTGAACTGGAAGGCCTCTCAACTGATGAGTCAAGCGAAACAGAACCAACCTGATGGCTCTCAACTCCAGAACGTTGATGGGCTCGTGAGCCTCCTGCGGGCCCCACAGACCCTGAAACTGGAGGTCCTTCCAAACACCCCCCCAACCTGACAGACTGGCATCCGTGGTGACTGTTTCCCAACGCGGAGCCAGAAAAGATCTGCCCTTCAACAGATTGACCGACCCCAGCCACCATTGCAGGGATCGACGAACTCGGGGAGTCATCAGGAAGGACTGATCCAACGATAGAGGAGACTTGTCCCAAACCTTCAACAGATGAAGCTGAAGCGTCCTTGTGTGAAACTGCGCAAAGGGAACAGCCTCGAAAGAGGCCACCATTAACCCCACCAGCCTCATCCCTAACCGGATGGTCGGATGAGGGGTTGACAAGAGAAGCCGAACTAACTCCTTAATCAAAAGAATCTTGGCCTGGGGTAGAAACACCCTGGCCTGTGAAGTGTCCAGAGACATTCCCAGAAAGGTCAGAATTCTGGACGGAGAAAGAGAAGACTTGGGGTGATTGATCACCCAACCAAACCTCTCCAGAGTGGACACCACCGCTTTGGTGTCCAACTCCGCTTGATTGAAGGAAGAGGCCATGATCAGTAGATCGTCCAAATAGGGCACGATGCGGATACCCTGACCTCTGAGCAGAGCCATCACCCCCGCTAGCACCTTGGTGAACACCCGAGGCGCTGAGGTGAGACCGAAAGGAAGTGCCACAAACTGAAAGTGCCGATCCTCCACCACGAACCTGAGAAACCTCTGGTGTGCTGGAAAAACCGGAACGTGTAGATAAGCATCCTTGATGTCTATGGACGTCAGAAAGTCTCCCTGACGAAGAGAGTGAATGGCCGAACGCAGCGTTTCCATGCGGAATTTCCTCGGCCGGATGAACCGGTTGAGAAACTTCAGAACAGATTGGAATAAAAGCCCCTGCCCCGATCTGAAGGGGGCACTGGGCAAATGACAGCCATGTCCAGAAGATTCTTCACTGCCACCAGGAGCTCCTGCGCCGCTAGAGGCTCCGACGGCATCTGAGACCTGACAAATCTGGAAGGGGGGCGGAGCTCGAACTCCAGCTTGTAGCCGGAAGACACCACTTCCCGGATCCATCTGTCCGAGACCTCCTGATCCCAGATCAGAGAGAAGTGCTGCAGCCGTCCCCCCACCCGCATGGGTGAGGGCGCCCCCTCATTGCTGGGCCGGCTTAGGAGCCGGTTTGGGCTTAGAGCCCCAACTGTAGCCAGAACGGGCACGTCCTCTGCCCCAGTTTCCGAAATCTCCTCTGGAAGAGGGAAATGCAGAACCCCTGCCAGATCTGGCCCCCCGAAAGGAGGGGTTAAAAGCAGGCGCCCCCCGAAAGGGGCGGCGTTGTTTCTTACGTTGAGGTAACCTACCACCCTTGGTGACAGAGTCCAATGTCTCTCCAAAGAGCCGTAGACCAACAAAGGGTAAGGCCGTCAGTGATTTTTTGGACATGAAATCGGCCGCCCACTGGCGCAGCCACACTGAGCGCCGAATAGCCACAAGCAGAGCCGAAGTCCTACCACACATCATCAAAGTATCATCCAAAGCGGTCAACACAAAGGATAGAAACAACTCACACCGTTTCAGGCTAAGGAACTCGTTACTACCAGGACGAAGCCCGGAAGAAGTCAACAGGTCCCTGACCACAGACCTGGTGGCCAACACCATTAGCTCCGAAGCGCACACAGGCCGGATGGCCGACCCAATGCTAGTAAAGCCATGAGAAGCCATCTGATCAATACGTTTATCCTCTCCATCTTTGAGAGTGGAACAATCAGGTCTGTTTAACACCGAGGAGTTAGACAACCCCAAAACCGGTGCATCCACCTCGGGGGGAGATGCCCAGCGCTTGATCGCCTCAGAAGGAAAGGGATATTTCCTATCCCACCCCTGAGGGATGCCAGGGAGCCGAGCCGGCCTATCCCATTCCTTGTCAATGATTCTATCAAAATGGCGTTGCGTAGGAAACACCAGGCGCGGCCTGGATTCCTCAAACAATTCACCTTTCTGCTGTGACGCCTCCTCAGGAGGGGAAATATTCAGAACTTCCAGCATGAGAGACAGAGCGTGAGGAGAGTCCAAGGATCTCCCTAAGCAACATGATGAAAGAACAGATGAATAAATGAATAAAGGCCCACAGGGCCACTCACATATCCGTAAGGAGCGGGAGCGGGAACGAAGTTACCTCACAACGATCGTGAGGTGAAAAGGAAGAGCAAGGAAGGGGCGTGGCCAGTGCGGACAGCGCAAGACCGCCGTCCCGCCCCCTTCCAGCATCCAGCACGGAGCGACAAGCTCCGCAGCGGCGCCCAGTGAAGAGGGGGCGGGCCGAGGCGACGCGCCGAAAGCCCGGCCCCGCCCCCTCCCCGACGCAGATGCGGGAGGGAAAGAGCTCCCTCCTGTCAGATAAGAGACCGGCGCCACTGAAGCCCCGCGGTGCCGGTAATACAGAGCGGGTGAAAGCCGCATAAAGCGGCAAAGCACCAGCCCCACTCCCGAACGCTGAGGGGGGTACGAGTTAAGGAGGGCCGGCCGCGGCAGCGCGCCGAAGGCCGACCCCGCCCCCAAGTATGAGGGGAAAAGAACTCCCCCTCACAACTTTCTGAGGTAAAAACCGGCGCCCCGGCTGCAATGGCGGCCGGGGCGCCGGCTATGTAAAAAACACACAGTACACATCCACAGCCTTAATAAGGAAACAAAAGTATGCTGCCCTGTGAAAACAATGGCAAAATAAGGTAGAATAAACCTAACCCTAAGTAAGGACCCACAGACCCCACTAAGTTAGGAGGGAAAAGTGAAGGGCCAACCAGGGAAAAATATTGAGGGACAGGGCATCCCAAACCGGGTTCACCTACCCGGTGTGACCGCCTACCCTCTTATTTAGGGTCTCACGGTGGAGCTCTGCTCCTCAGCACCAGAGGTGCCAATGTACCCTCGCTCGGGCCAGCAGCCAAGACTGTGGAGGCATGTAATATGAGGTAAATTTTGGGACAAACAGGGGTCCGAGCGGAAATAAACAAAATAAGAGGCCGGGGGTTACCCCGGCTACCTGAAATCCCCCTGTGCAAGGAGGAGCCATCATCTTCTGACTTGCTCGCCGTCTGCAGAGATGGAAAACTGGGTAGTGAGTGGGAGGTCCCAGGTATTTATGGATCAGGGAGGGGCTTTCTTTTGCTATCATCTCTGCAGGAACGCCCTCTTCAGGACGATATTACCCACATGTTATGGATTCTTGAAGCGGGGTGTGTGACATACTAAGAATAGAAACCTAATAGCAAAATAGTGAACAATAGGTTCACTAACAACGATCACCCCCCCCCCCCCCCCCGATGGGGCATGGGTCACATGGCTACCTAACATTCCCTGGGAAGTATAAAATCAGAGGAGAATACTCGCCTTTCCGCATTCCAGTGCTTTTGGACAGTTTGCCAGGCGAGCATTCAGAGCACTATCAGCAATAACATGGGGCCCAAAAGCAGTGCAGGTAAGCATACCAGGTGAGTAAATTGTCCCACAGGCAATATTAGGTAGTGGAGCATCCGACATTGGGATTCCCCAGGTCTGCGGGCTGTTAGCAGACCTATAGACTATTTTGATTTTGGATTTGCTTTGAAGCAGACCTTCAGACATAACTATTACAGCATCTGGGCTGCTGCGTCCCCCGTCCACGAGGAATTCCTGATTAGACTGGAAAACCCCAAAAATTGGGCAAGATTACTCACCCAGGCTACACTCCTGTATAACTGTGCATCCAACAAGACCGCCGGCGGCCAATAGGGTTTGCAGGGCAGATATACCTTATTGGTCGCTGGCAGAGAGGTGATCACATCACCAGTGAACACTGCCACCATGGGAGAGCAGAAGTGTGAGTATTTTGCCCAGTTCAGATTTCAGGGTTTTGTGATGGAGGGGTACCAAAAATTAGGATTCCTTGCAGTAGGCCTCAGGTGATGTGGCGGGCTTAGCGACAGACCTTTTTTTTAGACTTGTTTTTTTTTTCTCCACCATGGCCACACCCACCAGGTATTTATGAGATCGCCGATTGGCTGATCGCAAGAATCCCGGCTGACGTGACGTGACCAGCCAATGGCTGCATCCTCGGTTTCCCTGTGGACTGGAAAGCACTTCTGCCCCCAGCTCATTAAAATGGCTGGGGGCAGGAGAGCGCCTGTGCTAAAGGGAAGCCGAGGATGCAGCCATGGGCAGTGACAGCCAATCAGAATTGAAGGGCAGTGAATATTAATACCTGTCAATTTAGATAAGCCTGGTACAGGAGCACAAATCAGCTGGAGAGATGCCACTGTGGGGCACGCACAGCGGGGCATCCTGATTAGGGATTGAGTCTCCCGGGCCAGCAGAAACAGGTTTTGACCTGCTTTAAAAAGACCTACACCCACCCAACCCAAGGGAAGCCGGGGATGCAGCCATGGGCAGTGACATACAATCAGAATTGAAGGGCAGTGAATATTAGTATCTGTCAATTTAGATAAGCCTGGCACATGAGTGCTCATCAGTTGGAGGGACGCCACTGTGGGGTATGCACAGCGGGGCATCCGATTTGGGATTGAGTCTCCCAGGCCAGCAGAAACAGGTTTTGGCCTGCTTTAAATGGGACCTACACCCACACAACCCACAATGGCTTTTAGGGGCTGCTGCATTCTCCACCCCTGTGGGCATCCTGAATTGAGATGTGCATCCATTTTAATCCTAGTAAAATAAATCAGAGCAGGATACTCCCCATCCCATCCCCCCCCCCCCCCACACACTCTCCAAGCCAATGTGATAGCTGGTGAAAAATAATCGTGTAGGTTCACTTTAAGGTGATCCTATATGTAACTGGCAGCCCATGGCCAGGTTCGGTGCTGATGTCTCCTGGGCAGATTTGGGGCAACCCCACCCCAGCACTGGCCACACCCGTGATCTCCATGTTGGTTCTCATCCAATGGGAGCCACACGGTTGGTCTGGTGGTTTTGAATACTTACCCTGTTCCGCTTACCCTGTTCAGCTTCTGTTGTGTGTTAAGGCATAACTCTATTATGATTCTCTGGATCAGACCTGGTCATGTGCAAGGCACAGAGAGCTATAGGAGCTTTGCTACCCCCTGACCTTATCAGACTTACCCGTCTGCTGGCTTCCTTGTCCTTCCCCAGGCGGCTTGGGGGTGGCTTCATGTGGGGGGAGTTGAGGCCTAATGGAGCAGCCGCCAGCTTACTCATCAGACTGTTCTGCCGCACGAGGTCTCGCATGATGCTGGAGCGACACTTCGTCTGTAGAGAGATTAAATAGAACACAAAGGCCGAGTTCACTTTCATACGTCTAAAGATGCATCACACGTGCTGATACACTCCACTGTCAACCGATCCCCATGTTGAGGCAGAAAGTCCGGGACTCAGTGTGAGAACCACAGAGACGCTGGGCACTGTTGGCTCTGTTGGCCCCCAATTGCAGCCTCACTATGCTTCATGTTGGCGCAGGCTCCCGAGTTGATTGGCAGCAGGGGTTCGGGTTGTTACGTGACCGCTCTCCAGCTTTCAGATGTGAATTCATTATTGAATGCTGAGGGCCTGAAGGGGAGTGCACTGTCTGTAGGTTTTGGTCCTCTTTAAAATTTGCCTATCTGGGGACCTGTAAACTGGGTCCTGGGATGTGGCAGACAGACTAAAGGGGCACCCAGGGGTCCCATCTGAGGTCTTTTACCATCACCTCCTCTATGCATTTATACCCTAGCGGGGGGGTGCTCTCCTGCAGACCACCTACCTTCTCCAGCACGTCGGCTTCTTGGTAGGGCAGGATGCGGTAGGCTCCTCGCAGGCGTTTCACTCCCGGATACAGCAGAGGAACCAGGTTGACATAGGCCACACCATGGAAGGAAACCACCGGGTCCTCCTCACTCTGCTGGACAAGGAAGACATCAAGATACATTGAATATATTTCTAATGGTCTCAAGTAGAAGATAAGACCCTCAACCCCCAGACACACCGAGTGTAGCATTTTGTAACACTGCACCCCCCCCCCATTACCCCCTGTGCTAAGCCCTTAAACATTTTATATCATTGATCACTAATTGTGTTTTCGTTTAATGTATTTCCCTATTGTGGCTTCAGCAACCACCAATTTAGCCCCAGACCGCTGCACCTCTCAACAGCAATCAATCAACTCATATATATCTCATGAATTCATCTTTATTAAAGTCTCCACTAAAAATTACATATAGACATACAATTTAAAAATTCATTATATGGGGTGTCCCATGCAGACCCGTAATCCCATTATCGCCCTCAAAGGTGTGGAATAGCAATTATTTGAAAAATATATACAAAATGATCAAAGAATCAAAAGATCTCCTCTATAATTATTAATTATATATAAAATGCCAAAAATACAATTCTGTGAAATACTCACCTGTAGAATTGGTATTATACGCATACAGTACGTCCTGCTCCATCTATAATACTTACAAGTGGGTAATCCTCCGCCAGATGGCGCTGTTCACTGCAGACATGCAAAAACAGGCTCCTCCCGGCCCTTTATATACCCAGGGACCTCCCACAAATCCCCAGCATTGAAAAGCAGTGAGAAAAAGAATCCGGGAGAAACCAACCACCAAACTGGTAACAATAACAATGATAACAATCACCATACAGGGGATCCAGAACAAAGTGAAACCAGGGTGGGGTGGAGCAGGAAGTACTGTATGCGTATAATACCAATTCTACAGGTGAGTATTTCACAGAATTGTATTATTCTAAGCATACAGTACGTTCTGCTCCATCTATAATACTTACAAGTGGGACATCCAATAGCAGTGTCCATAAAGTAGGGTGGGATCCCCAACAACAAAGGCAACGGCACGTAGCTCAGACTACAACCGCCTGCAAAACCTTGCGGCCAAAAGCAGCATCAGCTGAGGCCCGAACATCAACCTTGTAAAACTTTGAAAAGGTGTGAACAGAAGACCAAGTAGCGGCCTTGCAAACTTGTTCAACAGAGGCCTGTTGCTGAAAGGCCCAAGAGGCACCAATAGCACGAGTAGAATGAGCCATAAGACGGAAAGGAGGAGTCCTCCCCTTAGTAGAATAGGCCTGAATCACAGCCTGACGAATCCATTTACTGATGGTAGACTTGGGGGGAGCCAAACCTTTCCTAGGCCCAGAAGGCACAACAAAGAGAGCATCAGTCTTCCTGAAGGCCTTAGTGACAACCAGGTAATACAAGCACCTGACTACGTCCAAGGAATGCAGAACCCGCTCCTTATCGTTGCGAGGATTGGGACACAGAGAAGGAAGAACAATATCCTGGTTCAAATGAAAAGCCGAAACAACTTTAGGCAAGAAATCCGGTTTGAAGCGGAACACCACCTTGTCCTGGTGTCGTTCATAGTATGGAGGCTGAATAGATAGAGCGGCCAGCTCTGACACACGCCTAACCGAGGTAATAGCTACCAAGAAAACAACCTTAAGAGTGAGAACAACCAGAGCAGCCTCTTGAATAGGCTCAAAGGGAGCACCCTGCAAGGCAGACAAAACCAAGTTCAAATCTCAGACAGGGACCATAGGTTTTCGAGGGGTATGCACATGAGTGATCCCCTGAAAGAAGGTCTTAATCAGGTGATGTTGAGCAAAGGTCTTCTAAAAGAAGACAGACAGGGCAGAAACCTGACCCTTCAGAGTACTAAGTTTGAGACCTAAGTCCAGACCATGCTGTAAAAACTCCAGAACCCTAGGGACTGAGAATTCCCGGCAGGGAAGAGACCTGGACTCGCACCAGTCAATGTAGGAATGCCATACTATAATAGATAGCAGAAGAAGTCTTCTTCCTGGCCTGCACCATAGTAGCCACCACAGAGGCAGACAAACCCTTCTCCATCAAGATGGAGGTCTCAGCAGCCAGACCGTCAAAGCCAGAGTTTGTAAATTGGGATGGCGTAAGGACCCTTGAGTTAGCAGATTTGGTACCCTTGGCAGATCATACTGATCTACTGCCATTTGAACCACGTCTGCGAACCACATTCTTCTTGGCCACCTGGGGGCCACTAGAATCACAGGTACCCCCTCCAGATCAATCTTGCGCAGAACCCTGCTCAGAAGGGGGAACGGTGGAAACACATACAGGAGTCGAAACTCCCTCCACGACATGGACAGGGCATCCGTGGCCAAGGCCAGAGGATCCTGAGACAGGGAGACGAAGGCCGGGAGCTTGTGATTGTGTCGGGAAGCAAACAGATCCACATCTGGTAGTCCCCAACGGTGACACAGGGACTGGAATACCTCGTTGCAGAGGGACCACTCCCCCTGACGGGACATTCCCCTGCTCAGGGCATCCGCCAGCAGGTTCTCCGCCCCCGGAATGTAGACAGCCGAAATGCATTGGACATTGGCCTCCGCCCATGTCAAAATCTGAGACGCCTCCTGGAGAGGTTGATGTAGGCAACCGCCGTTCTGTTGTCCGAGCGCACCTGTACCGACAGACCCCTCAGGTGTTGGGTCAATCGCTCCAGTACCAACCTGACTGCCCGTAATTCCAGAATGTTGATGGGTAAATGGGCCTCCTGAGGACCCCACGTCCCCTGGTGCAGGGACTTCCAGAATCCCCCCCAACCTGACAGACTGGCATCCGTTGTGACCGTCTCCCAGCAGGGGGCCAGAAAAGACCTGCCCCCTATCAAGTTCCTGTGGTCCAGCCACCACGCAAGGGACTGTCTGACCGAGGGGGGAAGCACACAGACCCCGTTCCAAGTACGCTGGGTTCTTGTCCCACACTGACAGAAGGTGAAGCTGCAGAGGTCTCAAATGGAACTGGGCAAAGGGCACCGCCTCGAGGCTCGCCACCATCAGGCCCACCAACTGCATTCCCTGCCGGATGGAGAACTGTGGGCTCGAAAGCAGGAACCTCGCCTGCGCCGTCAGAGCTTCCACCTTCTGCTGAGGAAGGAATATCCTTGACTGAACTGTATCCAGAATCATCCCCAGGAACGGAGTCACCGAGGAGGGGGACAGGGAGGACTCCAGGGTAGACACTACCAGACGAGTGTCCAACTCTGCCTGCCGCAGAGACCGAGAGGTGATGAGAATGTCGTCCAGGTAGGGCAGCATGCGTATGCGCCTTAGCCTTATCAGGGACATCACCCCTGCCAGCACCTTGGTGAACACCCTGGGAGCCGACGTTAGGCCGAATGGCAGGGCCACAAATTGGTAATGCTGATCTTTTATTGCAAATCTGAGAAACCTCTGGTGTCCTGGAAACACCGGAACGTGAAGGTAAGCATCCTTGATGTCTACTGACGTCATGAAGTCCCCTGGGCGCAGTGAGCCAATGGCCGAGCGCAGAGTTTCCATGCGAAAGTGCCTGTTCTTGACAAACTTGTTGAGGATTTTTAAATCCAGAATGGGCCTGACTGACCCATCCTTTTTGGGTACTGTGAAAAGGTTGGAGTAGAACCCCGTGCCCTGGTCTCCAAGGGGAACCTTGCAAATGACCCCTAGATCCAGGAGACCCTGTACGGCCAGCAACAAAACCTGAGCTGAGGCAGGGTCTTGAGGAATTCGAGACCCAATGAATCTGGTGGGGGGCCGTACAGCAAATTCTATCTTGTAGCCGGAGGACACTACCTCCTGAATCCATCGGTCCGAGACGTGGCGCCGCCAGACGTGCTCGAAATGCTGTAAACGTCCCCCCACCCTGACGGGTGAGGGCGCCCCCTCATGCCTGAGGGGCCTTGGGAGGGGCTTTGGGCTTGGGCCCCAGGAGGAGCCGGTACGGCGTCCTCTGTTCCTGTGCCAGGAATCTGCGCGGGCCCCAGCGAAGGACGCCCCTCTTCCCTGCTTGGCCCCACGGTAGGGGGTTGATAGGGAGCCTTGGCCACGAAACGGCCGAGTCTGCCTCCTGCGCTGGGGCAACTTGCCTCCTATGGCAAAGAGGTCTAACCGATCCCCAAACAATCGCAGCCCCTTAAATGGGAGCCCCGTGAGAGCTTTCTTGGCGGCATTGTCTGCGGCCCACTGGCGCAAACCAGACCGCGCGGCGTATAGCAACCACCAGGGCAGATGACCGGGCACACATCCTAATAGCATCGTCCGAGGCGGACAGGATAAAGTTCACAAACGCATCACAGCTGGACAGAGCATTGACAGTATCAGGGGGCAACTCATCTGTGCCATCGAGAGCACTCCTAACCACGGCCCTGAGCGCTAACGCCAAAATGGCTAAGGCGCAAACCGGACGCAGAGTCGCTCCCCCAAATGCAAAGGCATGACATGCCAATTGGTCAACACGACGGTCCTCAGAGTCCCGCAGGGTAGTAGTGTCAGTAGAGGGCATAATAGAGGTGTTGGACAACCCTAGAATAGGAGCATCGACCTCAGGCAGCGATGACCAGCACTTAACCAAGTCAGCAGGGAAGGGATATTTCCTATCCACGCTCTTAGGGACCCCATGAAGCCTGCTGGGATGTTCCCATTCTTTAAGCACGAGGCTATTGAAATGGGTCTGCTCTGGAAACTCCAATCGAGCTTTAGCGGTATGAAAAAGGTCACCCCTTTGCCGGGGAGCCGCAGCAGGGGGAGAGAGGGACAGAACCTCAAAGATCTGAACCAGCAGTCTATCAATATCATCCGAGGACCAATGCTCGGAGCCAGACTCTTCCTGACCCCTGGACTCATCGTCATATGACCCTGAGTCAGAGAACAGTTCCCCTTCGTCCGAGGGGATATGGGCATAGGAATGCAACAAATCATCAGGTTCTATAGGGAAGAGTGTCGATTCAGGGTTCAAGTGCCGCCTCTTGGCGGTGGCTTTACGCACTAATTCATTAGCAAGCAAGTTTTCAACACTAGCCAGCCTCGTGGCCAGATCAGGATGAGAATCCCCACTGGTATTGGGGGTTAGACTCAGGCTTGGGGGAGTAGGTGAAGTGCAGGCCCAGCCTCAGAGGAGACGGGAAGCACCGATAGCGCCTGCTGTGCACAAGGAACACAGACCCGTACATTGTCACCGCTGCTAGGTAAGACCCCACAAGCTACACACAGCCGGGCTTGTCCCGAAGGAACCCCGTTCACAATATCCTGAGATGCCTCCATATGATGATTTAATCGGCACAATATGCCAGTTAGGGATTGACGCTATAAGCTACCCTGGATGCCCCAATAACCCGCGGGGAAGTGGGAGTAATTTTTTATGGTCACGACCGGGAGCTACACAGGGCCGGGAGAAGCCACCGAAATCCGCGGTCTGAAAGACATAAGGGGGAACAAGGAAGTCAGAGCCATGCGCAAAAGGAGTATAGAAAGTAAGAAGAGTCGCCCGCGAGGGCACTTACAGACAGGGAGGAGAGGACGATCTTCACCGTGCGCGCGGGAGAAGGAAATGGCGCCAAGCGAACCTCGGAGGGCGGGCCTGAGCCGACCGCGAAGCGCGCCAAGCCGGAACCACGCCCCTCCCCAGCGAGCGCAAAGCTCGTAAAGCATCTAGCCAATGAGAGGCAGAAAGCTAGTAATGACTATTGTAAATGGCGCTCTGAGCCCGTACTGACGTGGCCGAGGCTATACTCGGGCTCTCCTGTGGCTCCTCTGTCAGGGAATGAACCCCGGCCTGCCGGGACAAGGCGGTACTGTATTGGATAGGCCCCTAAGCCAGCGCAGCCTATGAAGAGCCCCTAAGGCTAAGAAGAAGAGGAGTAAGAAGAAAGACGCCGAGGCGTGAGCAAAGCCGCCGCCGTACATGCGGTGCGAGCAGCAAACAGAAACTAATGCGCTGCGGTTAACAGTAAGGAAAGAGCGCAGCTCTGATCCCCGTCCCCAGTAAAGCACAGCCAAGCCATAAGCGTGTAATGAAACACTGAGGCCGCCCTGCACACAACCCCTCCCCCCCCCCTTTCTTTTCCCCCTGACTAAGGAGGTACGAGGGAGGAAGGTGACCCGTTGAATAAGGTCCACCGCTACATGGGGCGTGGGGCAGTGATGCGGGAGGGGCATCCCCTTAAGGCTCACCATCAGCCTTGACCGCCTACCCTTTGGTGGGGGACTGCGGTGGAGCATGGCTCCGTAAGCACACATGGTGCTGCCTACCTTCACCCGACCAGCGCAGCCCAGGCTGGGAGGCATATCATTCAGAGGAAGGGTGGAAATAGTCCCACAGGGCCGCAGGCTGTAAAAGCCCCGCTCACCTGCGAGAGAGTGATACTTCATGTCTTCGCAGTCAGCACTGCAGAGAAATCTGGGGATTTATGGGAGGTCCCTGGGTATATGAAGGGCCGGGAGGAGCCTGTTTTTGCATGTCTGCAGTGAACAGCGCCATCTGGCGGAGGATTACCCACGTGTAAGTATTATAGATGGAGCAGGACGTACTGTATGCTTAGAATAGTGCATAGGACTGTGCTATTTAATGTGTGATTTCTATTCAGTATAACCACTGAGGAAAATATGGCAAGAGGAATAAAGTGCAAAGTGACAACAATTAATCCATAGATAATAAACACATAATCTAATAGTGGGTCCCAGGGATGTCCCCCATACAATTGACACCTTGAGAAAGTAGTTGGGGTTCGGACTACGAAACGCGTGGTGAAACCATCTCTTGGCCGCAATTGTATGGGGGACATCCCTGGGACCCGCCACTATTAGGTGATGTGTTTATTATCTATGGATTAATTGCTGTCACTTTGCACTTTATTCCTCTTACCATATTTTCCTCAATATACTGAATAGAAGACGCACATTATATAGCACAGTTCTATGCACTTTTGGCACTTTATATATAATGAATTAATAATAATAGAGGAGATCTTTTGATTCTTTGATCATGTTTTATATATTTTTCAAATAATTGCTATTCCACACCTTAAAGATGAATTCATGAGATAGATTTGAGTTGATTGATTGCTGTGGAGAGGGTGCTGCGGTTTGGGGCTAATTTGGTGGTTGCTGGAGCCACAATAGGGAAATACTTTTGCTTTATATTATAGGAGCTTCCAGCCGCGAGCATGGCCACAAGCATTATAAAATATTGATTGTCATTATAGGATCATTGAATAGGTGGTGATCTTAGTGTTTTCGTTGATGGGTGGGCCCCAAGAATAATTTGGTGGGCCCAGAGTGCCCCAGCCCACCTTACCAGTACTTACCTTTTCTGTTTTTGCTGGTTTGGACTTGCTGCTGGTTGGTACTGGCGCCCTCATGATCTCCACTGGCCAATAGCGACACTCCGCTATCCGCTTCTGTAATCTGGGGACAGGTCAGGATTAGTAACATTCTTACTGAAGAAAATAACATTAACAGTTACTATTAGCTGTTATCAGTAAAAAAAAAAAACAAAAAATAAAATAAATAACTTCCACCTATAAAAAAAAATAAAAAATAACTTCCCCTACCCCAACACCCTTGGTTGAGCTTGATGGACATATGTCTTTTTTCAACCATATTAACTATGTAACTACATACTGCGCAGCAGAAAGACCTCCCATAAGTCGAGCTTGCAATATCAGTCATTAAAAAGGAAGTACAACCATTTTGTAACCCCTCCCAATTTGGGCAATAACAACTCACTGAGGTTGGTGAGCAATGTGTACAGAAGCTGAAGCTGGGACCTTGAGTGACAGGTCCCTCAACCAATCCTGTGCAGCAGTGTAATTGCACTGGCTGTCAGTCAAGTCCAACTGTCACCTAAGTCCACAGCTTCCATGCAGCACTCCGCCCTATCAGGTTGTTTTATTATTTTTTTTTTTATATAAATTATTTATTTATAATATGTTTTACAGGTTATTTAAACATACAAATAAAACGTAGGCCAATAAACATGGAAAAAAGATGATGATTCCATATTTTCACCATTATAATATACTAGTCTTCTTTAAAGTGGACCAAAACCCATCTGGATCGGCCCAGGAATCTATAAGATCCATTCGCTCCCTGCGGGGCGTCTGAAATCGGGATGCCCTGCTGTGTGAAACCCCTCAGGTCGCCCGCTACGCTTACCTTAACCCTGGTCCAACAGCTCATGTGCGTGCGGCCATTTGTGAATGCCCCGCGCGGGCAAGCTCGGTGTTAGAGGGAAGTGCGAGATGCGGCCGCCAACGTGCTCAAAGCTGCTTAGCTAAGACGTCGGGTTAGACGTCCATAGCTTATCGGCTCTGAGCGCGCTGATTGGACGAGCAGCTGCGCATGCGCCAGAGGGCTGCAGTGAGGTGAGTTGATGCGGGAGATCTGAGGGGTTTCAGATAGCGGGGCACCCCCAATCGAGGTGCCATGGGGGAGTGAGCCCAGGCATGGTGCAGGCCCCTTTCGCCAGGAGTCCAGAATGTCAGTTACGCCTTTTGGACAGCGGTGAAAGTTGTTTGTTACTTGGCCAACCTCAGTAGCTATAGCGGTGGATGTCTGATATGAACGTTCTGATGGCTCCCACCGGCCAGCTCAGGTAAACAAGGATCATCATCTGAAGATCTAAGAAGGTCATAAACTGGGATAGACGGTGTAGAAACAGCAATGAAGATAACAAGAGAAACCGGAAAGGGGGTGGGATGGGGTCGGGAAATTGGCTCCCTAAGCCGCGCCAAGTAGTTTTTACACTCTGAGGTTTCTGAGAATTCTAGTCACCTATACCAGGTCAGGCACAAGAGAAATGTATTATATAGGTATGCGCAACCATAGATCAATAACTACAATTGTGAAGGTGCTGGCGATGTTGGAGAAAAAGAAATCCAATGGGACAGCATTGGAGCAGGTGAGTTTAAAAGAGAGGGGGTACCCACAACAGCTCATTCACCCTGGCGAAGTGGCGGTTAGCCACGCAACGCGTCGGTGCTGGGCTGCTGTGCGGGGACCCCGGAGGCATGTTTGACCGGTGATGTGACTCTTTATATTTATGTGTATTTTTCTTGATAATGATACGGCAGTGAGGTCTGGCTTCCTTAAATATAGGCACTTTGCACTTTATACTTATACCTACATCTATTTTTCATTCATTCATTGGTATATGTTTCACATGTCTGTAAGTGTTTGAGGTTTTTTATTTTGTTCTGATTTTGCATTAGTTTTGTTATTGTTTATGGTTGTGTGTTCATGTTTCACACAGACTCCTCACATTTCTAATTGTTGCTTCTCACGGTATTCATTTGCATATTTATGTAAGGATCTCAGCATATGCACATTTAGCACCTTGTACTTTAGCACTTTGCACTTTGGTCTTTATTACTTAGGCCCAATCTGCTGTCTTTATCTTAATTAATTGATTATTTCATCAGTTTTGCTGCTATTTATTTATTCCCATTGGGTAGTAATATAAGCCTCTTAAAGGGTTCCCCCTCAGTGTTTGTTGTGTTTAAATGTCTTTTAATATGTCCTTTTATGTTTGTAACCTTTTTTAAGCTCTTATTCAATAAAATTACATATTTTTACATACATTTTGGTACTCATAGTATAGTGTGCGGCGGTGGTAGGGGAATTAGGGGGTTGATCTAGGGCCCCCAACCTTTGTTGTACCTATACCAGGCCGCCAAGAATTTCTCATGCCCGTTATCTCTGGAGAGCGTGAGGCTCTCAGAGCGCAAGATATCATTAACTTTCTTAACCCACTTTAACAGTGTCCCAGTACCCCTTGCGTACAGGTCTCCTCTACCTGCTCCACACCTTCAGAATTCTGCGGGAGTTCCTAGGAACCATTTATTTATATATGCCGACACCCTGTACCACTGTGTTAAGAGTTTGTAACTACATATTTAGTGCATATTGAGGTTTTGTGTGGTAGTGATAAGATTTTCATTTTGCATTGTTTAGGTATTAGAGATGTGACGGGTAGATACTGTGGTCAACGCTACGCTTCGGAAACATTAGAGCCCTGTCAGTGGGATAGGCCGTAATAGTGATAGGAACAGGTACAGAACTGCAATTGCATCATGAATCCACATGATGGCAGTGTTGCCTAAGGAATAAACATAGATAATATTAATTAGTCAAGCGTACCCCTTAAAATAAATAAATAGAGACTTAGCCAGGCAGCATTGGCAACATTACCTGTCCTGCCATTGGTTGGGCCCGCAACATAGTTGGGAAGACAACATTTCAGAGGTTATATAAGGGAGAACCCAACCCTTCTAGAGTTTTCTTAAGTTATTCTAAGTACTGCTTAGGCTTGAAGAGGGGAAGAGTTAATGTAGTGGAGGAGCTGAGCAACAGTGAGGGAAGGAGCCTGTGATTGTAACTGGAAGCTGTACAGACTGTTTGCTGTAACCCATGGATGTTGCCTGTACTGGATTTTGCTGTTTGGCATGGATGGAAGCCCTCAAATAAAGACCCTGTTTTTACATCACGGAATGTCATGTTTGGAGAACAGCGGCGACTGAATCAGTAAGTGCACCTCCACCCCACACATGCCACACCAACCTGAGTTGCCCTACCCTATGTCCAAGAACCCCCCTCACTCCTCAGAGCGTGTGCCAATGGCCAGGCACGCGCCCGCTACAGAGATATTTTTAGGTCCTCCTCCCATTTTGATAAGAAGGGGTATCCAAATTGGGGGGGGGGGTTAGTACTTTGTAGATATAAGAGAGGGTATGTCTTTCAGGGTGTCTGCTCTGGCACAACTTGTCGTACAGTGTAAGCTCTCTTAGATCCTCCGCGTATTCCGGGAGGGAAGAAAAGAAGTGTGTCAGCTGAAAGCGCTGCCAGAGTGTCCACCCGGGGACTCCTTTCGTTTGTGCCATGTCATCTAGGTCAGCCCACCTTCCTTCCAATAAGAAATGTTTCACCCTGTACAAGCCCGCCCCCCTCCAGTCCCTCTCTGTTTGTCCCTCCCATCCCGGGGGGAACCAGGGGATTCTGCATGCTGGCTTATTATATAGGCAGGGGGGATTCTGCATGCTGGCTTATTATATAGGCAGGGGGGATTCTGCATGCAGTCTTATTATATAGGCAGGGGGGATTCTGCATGCTGTCTTATTATATAGGCAGGGGGGATTCTGCATGCTGTTTTATTATATAGGCAGGGGGGGTTCTGCATGCTGTCTTATTATATAGGCAGGGGGGGATTCTGCATGCTGTCTTATTATATAGGCAGGGGGGATTCTGCATGCAGTCTTATTATATAGGCAGGGGGTATTCTGCATGCTGTCTTATTATATAGGCAGGGGGGGGGGGTTCTGCATGCAGTCTTATTATATAGGCAGGGGGGATTCTGCATGCAGTCTTATTATATAGGCAGGGGGGATTCTGCATGCAGTCTTATTATATAGGCAGGGGGGATTCTGCATGCAGTCTTATTATATAGGCAGGGGGGATTCTACATGCAGTCTTATTATATAGGCAGGGGGGATTCTGCATGCAGTCTTATTATATAGGCAGGGGGGATTCTGCATGCAGTCTTATTATATAGGCAGGGGGCATTCTACATGCAGTCTTATTATATAGGCAGGGGGTATTCGGAATGCTGTCTTATTATATAGGCAGGGGGGATTCTGCATGCTGTCTTATTATATAGGCAGGGGGGATTCTGCATGCAGTCTTATTATATAGGCAGGGGGTATTCTGCATGCTGTCTTATTATATAGGCAGGGGGGATTCTGCATGCTGTCTTATTATATAGGCAGGGGGGATTCTGCATGCAGTCTTATTATATAGGCAGGGGGGATTCTGCATGCTGGCTTATTATATAGACAGGGGGTATTCGGCATGCTGTCTTATTATATAGACAGGGGGGATTCTGCATGCTGGCTTATTATATAGGCAGGGGGTATTCTGCATGCTGTCTTATTATATAGGTAGGGGGGATTCTGCATGCTGGCTTATTATATAGGCAGGGGGGATTCTGCATGCTGTCTTATTATATAGGCAGGGGGGATTCTGCATGCTGTCTTATTATATAGGCAGGGGGGAATCTGCATGCAGTCTTATTATATAGGCAGGGGGTATTCTGCATGCTGTCTTATTATATAGGCAGGGGGGGTTCTGCATGCAGTCTTATTATATAGGCAGGGGGGATTCTGCATGCAGTCTTATTATATAGGCAGGGGGGATTCTGCATGCAGTCTTATTATATAGGCAGGGGGGATTCTGCATGCTGTCTTATTATATAGGCAGGGGGGAATCTGCATGCAGTCTTATTATATAGGCAGGGGGTATTCTGCATGCTGTCTTATTATATAGGCAGGGGGGGTTCTGCATGCAGTCTTATTATATAGGCAGGGGGGATTCTGCATGCAGTCTTATTATATAGGCAGGGGGGATTCTGCATGCAGTCTTATTATATAGGCAGGGGGGATTCTACATGCTGTCTTATTATATAGGCAGGGGGGATTCTGCATGCAGTCTTATTATATAGGCAGGGGGGATTCTGCATGCAGTCTTATTATATAGGCAGGGGGGATTCTGCATGCAGTCTTATTATATAGGCAGGGGGGATTCTACATGCAGTCTTATTATATAGGCAGGGGGGATTCTGCATGCAGTCTTATTATATAGGCAGGGGGGATTCTGCATGCAGTCTTATTATAAAGGCAGGGGGGGATTCTACATGCAGTCTTATTATAAAGGCAGGGGGGGATTCTGCATGCAGTCTTATTATATAGGCAGGGGGGATTCTACATGCAGTCTTATTATATAGGCAGGGGGATTCTACATGCAGTCTTATTATATAGGCAGGGGGGATTCTGCATGCAGTCTTATTATATAGGCAGGGGGGATTCTGCATGCAGTCTTATTATATAGGCAGGGGGGATTCTGCATGCAGTCTTATTATATAGGCAGGGGGGATTCTGCATGCTGGCTTATTATATAGGCAGGGGGGATTCTGCATGCAGTCTTATTATATAGGCAGGGGGGATTCTGCATGCAGTCTTATTATATAGGCAGGGGGGATTCTGCATGCAGTCTTATTATATAGGCAGGGGGGATTCTACATGCAGTCTTATTATATAGGCAGGGGGTATTCGGAATGCTGTCTTATTATATAGGCAGGGGGGATTCTGCATGCAGTCTTATTATATAGGCAGGGGGGATTCTGCATGCAGTCTTATTATATAGGCAGGGGGGATTCTACATGCTGTCTTACTATATAGGCAGGGGGGATTCTGCATGCAGTCTTTTTATATAGGCAGGGGGGATTCTGCATGCAGTCTTATTATATAGGCAGGGGGGATTCTGCATGCAGTCTTATTATATAGGCAGGGGGGATTCTACATGCAGTCTTATTATATAGGCAGGGGGGATTCTGCATGCAGTCTTATTATATAGGCAGGGGGGATTCTGCATGCAGTCTTATTATATAGGCAGGGGGGATTCTGCATGCAGTCTTATTATATAGGCAGGGGGGATTCTACATGCAGTCTTACTATATAGGCAGGGGGGATTCTACATGCAGTCTTATTATATAGGCAGGGGGGATTCTGCATGCAGTCTTATTATATAGGCAGGGGGGATTCTGCATGCAGTCTTATTATATAGGCAGGGGGGATTCTGCATGCAGTCTTATTATATAGGCAGGGGGGATTCTGCATGCAGTCTTATTATATAGGCAGGGGGGATTCTACATGCAGTCTTATTATATAGGCAGGGGGGATTCGGAATGCTGTCTTATTATATAGGCAGGGGGGATTCTGCATGCAGTCTTATTATATAGGCAGGGGGGATTCTGCATGCTGTCTTATTATATAGGCAGGGGGGATTCTGCATGCAGTCTTATTATATAGGCAGGGGGGATTCTGCATGCTGTCTTATTATATAGGCAGGGGGGATTCTACATGCAGTCTTATTATATAGGCAGGGGGGATTCTACATGCTGTCTTATTATATAGGCAGGGGGGATTCTGCATGCAGTCTTATTATATAGGCAGGGGGATTCTGCATGCAGTCTTATTATATAGGCAGGGGGGATTCTGCATGCAGTCTTATTATATAGGCAGGGGGGATTCTACATGCAGTCTTATTATATAGGCAGGGGGGATTCTGCATGCAGTCTTATTATATAGGCAGGGGGGATTCTGCATGCAGTCTTATTATGTAGGCAGGGGGGATTCTGCATGCAGTCTTATTATATAGGCAGGGGGGATTCTACATGCAGTCTTATTATATAGGCAGGGGGGATTCTACATGCAGTCTTATTATATAGGCAAGGGGGATTCTGCATGCAGTCTTATTATATAGGCAGGGGGGATTCTGCATGCAGTCTTATTATATAGGCAGGGGGGATTCTGCATGCAGTCTTATTATATAGGCAGGGGGGATTCTACATGCAGTCTTATTATATAGGCACGGGGTATTCGGAATGCTGTCTTATTATATAGGCAGGGGGGATTCTGCATGCAGTCTTATTATATAGGCAGGGGGGAATCTGCATGCAGTCTTATTATATAGGCAGGGGGGATTCTGCATGCTGGCTTATTATATAGGCAGGGGGGATTCGGCATGCTGTCTTATTATATAGGCAGGGGGAATTCTGCATGCTGGCTTATTATATAGGCAGGGGGGATTCTGCATGCTGTCTTATTATATAGGCAGGGGGGATTCTGCATGCTGTCTTATTATATAGGCAGGGGGGATTCTGCATGCAGTCTTATTATATAGGCAGGGGGGATTCTACATGCAGTCTTATTATATAGGCAGGGGGTATTCGGAATGCTGTCTTATTAGATAGGCAGGGGGGATTCTGCATGCAGTCTTATTATATAGGCAGGGGGGATTCTACATGCTGTCTTATTATATAGGCAGGGGGGATTCTACATGCTGGCTTATTATATAGGCAGGGGGTATTCTGCATGCTGTCTTATTATATAGGCAGGGGGGGTTCTGCATGCAGTCTTATTATATAGGCAGGGGGGGTTCTGCATGCAGTCTTATTATATAGGCAGGGGGGATTCTGCATGCAGTCTTATTATATAGGCAGGGGGGATTCTGCATGCAGTCTTATTATATAGGCAGGGGGGATTCTGCATGCTGGCTTATTATATAGGCAGGGGGGATTCTGCATGCTGTCTTATTATATAGGCAGGGGGGATTCTGCATGCTGGCTTATTATATAGGCAGGGGGGATTCTGCATGCTGGCTTATTATATAGGCAGGGGGGATTCTGCATGCTGGCTTATTATATAGGCAGGCCAAATCCGTCTTATAGAGCAAAAATCCTATAATTATAATTTTATGACGTCATGGCCTGCTAGGAAATCCGCCGACAGAACCTACAAAGCATGCGCGGCCCCCAGCCAATCAGGTTTCCTATCCCAGCATATGCCTGGCAAGAAAACCTGAATGATATTCTAGTTGCTGGCCGCTCCCTTCCAGCTATGCTAAGCTGCACCAGCCAATCAGAATTGTCGGGCGTGGGTGCGTGTATCATCTGGAGGATGCTGGGGATGTCACATGACCCATTGGCTTTTCACACGGTGGGGCATCCCAAACCGGAACCGGATCTGGAGGAAAGCAGTGACCTGGCCCTGGAGTATTTTAAACTCTAGAGCCATGTTCCAACAGTTTTGTTCCTCTTTTACCTTAGGGACAAACTGACTTGGGATACCCCGCAGTGTTAACCCCCCCGATTACCCAATAAACTCACCTCCATCACAGGGCTGTAGCTAAGCATGGCTGCACTCCTTAGCATATCACAGCATCCCACTCCCTGCAGCCTCAAACCCAGCTAACTGAAATGCTTGGATTTTGGTCCACATTAAACCAGATCTTCACCCTGAATTAGAGCCTATCTTATATGTTTCCCCCACCCTGTACATACAGATTGCTCACATTAATCCGGACCTTCACCCTGAATAAGTGTCTATCTTGTATGTTTCCCCCCTGTACATACAGATTGCTCACATTAATCCGGACCTTCACCCTGAATAAGAGCCTATCTTATATGTTTCCTCCACCCTGTACATACAGATTGCTCACATTAATCCGGACCTTCACCCTGAATAAGAGTCTATCTTATATGTTTCCCACACCCTGTACATACAGATTGCTCACATTAATCCGGACCTTCACCCTGAATAAGAGTCTATCTTATATGTTTCCCACACCCTGTACATACAGATTGCTCACATTAATCCGGACCTTCACCCTGAATAAGAGTCTATCTTATATGTTTCCCACACCCTGTACATACAGATTGCTCACATTAATCCGGACCTTCACCCTGAATAAGAGCCTATCTTATATGTTTCCCACACCCTGAACATACAGATTGCTAACATTAATCCGGACCTTCACCCTGAATAAGAGTCTTTCTTATATGTTTCCCACACCCTGTACATACAGATTGCTCACATTAATCCGGACCTTCACCCTGAATAAGAGTCTATCTTATATGTTTCCCCACCTGTACATACAGATTGCTCACATTAATCCGGACCTTCACCCTGAATAAGAGCCTATCTTATATGTTTCCCACAACCTGTACATACAGATTGCTCACATTAATCCGGACCTTCACCCTGAATAAGAGCCTATCTTATATGTTTCCCCCTGTACATACAGATTGCCCACATTAATCCGGACCTTCACCCTGAATAAGTGTCTATCTTGTATGTTTCCCCCCTGTACATACAGATTGCTCACATTAATCTGGACCTTCACCCTGAATAAGAGCCTATCTTATATGTTTCCTCCACCCTGTACATACAGATTGCTCACATTAATCCGGACCTTCACCCTGAATAAGAGTCTATCTTATATGTTTCCCACACCCTGTACATACAGATTGCTCACATTAATCCGGACCTTCACCCTGAATAAGAGTCTATCTTATATGTTTCCCACACCCTGTACATACAGATTGCTCACATTAATCCGGACCTTCACCCTGAATAAGAGCCTATCTTATATGTTTCCCACACCCTGAACATACAGATTGCTCACATTAATCCGGACCTTCACCCTGAATAAGAGTCTATCTTATATGTTTCCCCACCTGTACATACAGATTGCTCACATTAATCCGGACCTTCACCCTGAATAAGAGCCTATCTTATATGTTTCCCACAACCTGTACATACAGATTGCTCACATTAATCCGGACCTTCACCCTGAATAAGAGCCTATCTTATATGTTTCCCCCTGTACATACAGATTGCCCACATTAATCCGGACCTTCACCCTGAATAAGAGCCTATCTTATAGTTTCCCATACCCTGTACATACAGATTGCTCACATTAATCCGGACCTTCACCCTGAATAAGAGTCTATCTTATATGTTTCCCCCACCCTGTACATACAGATTGCTCACATTAATCCAGACCTTCACTCTGAATAAGAGTCTATCTTATATGTTTCCCCCACCCTGTACATACAGATTGCTCACATTAATCCGGACCTTCACCCTGAATAAGAGCCTATCTTATATGTTTCCCCCTGTACATACAGATTGCTCACATTAATCCGGACCTTCACCCTGAATAAGAGCCTATCTTATATGTTTCCCCCACCCTGTACATACAGATTGCTCACATTAATCCAGACCTTCACCCTGAATAAGAGTCTATCTTATATGTTTCCCACACCCTGTACATACAGATTGCCCACATTAAAAATCATCCTACCTGCACCTAGTGCATTTTCTGAGCCAAGATGGTGGCACTTTGGAGTCTGAGGCTGCC
>CM051240.1:32579598-32727098 GCA_027917425.1 Gastrophryne carolinensis
TCAGCCGCTCTACAGAATATATTCAAAATTCATATTTATTACTATAAGCCAAAAGACATACATCTAAAAAACAATTTAAAACCATGTACATGAGGTGGGGGACATAATGGACTAATAGCAATGGATATAATTATTGAGGTAAGTTCATACAGTATTCATGTCACAAATCTATAAATATACTGGTTACTGCCTCGGCGTCTCCCCTTCTGAAAGTGCTAGTGCAATGTGCAAAACAAAAATGTGCAAAATGTGCAAAGAAATCAAATGAAGAATGAAAAGATAAAAATGATGAGCAAAAAGAAGAGGGGCGACTGAGGTGACCGCATTTTTCCTCTTGACAAAGATCTCATAGCAGATCGAAACGTTGAGGGATTTTGACGACCTGCGGTCAGCCTGTAAGCATTTGTACTGACTTATCTGTTTGTTTTGCTTGTTATGCATTTGTTACCTTGATACTTTGGTGCTCTATGTCTGGAAGGCAGCACTAACAGGGCTTCCTTTATTTCTAAGTGCTACTTGATTTTGTACCTTGTCTTGCTTTCTGACAATTGCCCTATGTGTATTATGCCCTCCATTTTCTGTATATATACTTGGTTGTCATAGAACCTACATGTTTCACTGTATATAGCTTGCACATCTGTTTTCACGACCCATAAGCATTAAAATCATGTGTTATCATGCATAACCTTGTTTATGGTGTTCATTACCTCATAGTTTATATTTTTCGACTGAGGTGTCCCTACAAGGGATATAAGTGCACCAATAGCGGTGCATATATATGTGCTAAGAAATGAAGAGAAGATGGCAGACTCCTGGGCATAAATCACAGTAACATTAAAGTAATAACCATAACATTCAGAGTATGTTAGATGAAATCAAAACTATGTACATTACCGTGTAAGATGGTCCAAGTCTACCCAACCTCAAGATGCTTATAATAATTAAGTTGGGGGAAAAATACCATTTTGTGAATACTCACCTTGTAAAATGGGTATTATAAGTATGTCACACACCCCGCTTCAAGAATCCATAACATGTGGGTAATATCGTCCTGAAGAGGCGTTCCTGCAGAGATGATAGCAAAAGAAAGCCCCTCCCCGATCCATAAATACCTGGGACCTCCCACTCACTACCCAGTATACAGAAGCAGTAAGGTAAGGGACCAGGAAGAGGCAAATATAAACACAACCACGCAAAGTTCGCAATAAAGAGGATCCTAAATACAAAAGGGCGGGTTGAAGCGGGGTGTGTGACATACTTATAATACCCATTTTACAAGGTGAGTATTCACAAAATGGTATTATTCTTAGTATGTCACACACCCCGCTTCAAGAATCCATAACATGTGGGACATCCAACAGCAGTGTCCATAACAAGGGCGGGGATCCAAAACTAGGCAACAATGCACAACCCTAAACCACAACAGCTTGCAAAACTTTGCGGCCAAAAACAGCATCCGCTGAAGCCCGAACATCAACCTTGTAAAACTTGGAAAAGGTGTGAACAGAAGACCAGGTAGCGGCCTTACAAACTTGCTCAACAGAAGCCTGGTGCTGAAAAGCCCAGGACGCACCAACTGCACGAGTAGAATGAGCAGTAACACGAAAAGGGGGACTCCTCCCCTTGGCAGAATAGGCCCCAATGATGGCCTGACGAATCCATTTACTAATGGAAGATTTGGCAGGAGCCAAACCTTTCCTAGGCCCGCAGGGCACCACAAAGAAAGCATCAGTCTTACGAAAGGAAGACGTAACCTCCATATAATATTCCACAACACGAACTACATCCAAGGAATGCAAAGCCCTTTCCCTATCGTCACTGGGATTTGGGCATAGAGAAGGCAAAACAATGTCCTGATTCAAATGAAACTCCGAGACCACTTTAGGAAGAAAATCCTGCTTGAAACGAAAGACAACCTTGTCCTGATGTTTCTCGAAGTACGGAGCTTTAATGGATAAAGCTGCCAACTCAGAAACACGCCTAACCGAAGTGATCGCCACCAAAAAGGCCACCTTTTGCGTAAGAGAAGACAAATCTACCTCATTCAAGGGCTCAAACGGAGGGCCCTGGAGAGCAGAAAGAACCAGGTTCAAATCCCAAACTGGAACAAAAGGCTTCCTAGGAGGCCGAACATGCGTAACACCCTGGAAAAAGGTCTTGACTAAGGGATGAAGTGCAAAGGACCTTTGGAAGAACACCGCCAGGGCAGAAACCTGCCCTTTCAATGTACTAAGCTGGAGCCCCAGATCTAGACCATGCTGAAGAAACTCCAAAATTCTAGGTATGGAGAACTCTCGACAAGAGAAAGACCTACTTTCACACCAATCAATATAGGCCCTCCAAGTCCTGTAGTAAATAGAAGAGAGAGAGCGCTTTCTGGCACAGATAAGAGTCTGAATCACCGCGTCAGAAAGACCTTCTTCCTTTAAGATGGCGGTTTCAGCAGCCATGCCGTCAAAGCCAGCGATGGTAAATTGGGATAGCGTAGCCGACCCTGGGTGAGCAGGTCCGGCAGCAGAGGCAGGGCAAACTGATCCTCTGCCAGTCTTACAAGGTCTGCGAACCAAACTCGCCTTGGCCACCTTGGGGCCACCAGAATTGCCGACGCGCCGTCCAAGGCCAGTTTGCGCACCACTCTGGCTAGCATTGGGAACGGAGGAAACAGGTAAAGGAACCCCAGATCCCTCCAGTTCAGAGACATGGCATCCACTGCCAGAGCCAGAGGACCCTGCGAGAGAGACACAAAGACTGGGAGCTTGTGATTGTGACGAGAAGCAAAGAGGTCCACCGCTGGGACCCCCCACCTGAGACATATTGAATGAAACACCTTGGGACTGAGAGACCACTCCCCCTGACGAGAGGAGGCCCTGCTCAGCAAGTCCGCTTCCGTGTTCTCCACCCCCGGAATGTAGACTGCTGAGATACACGGGACGTGGGTCTCTGCCCAGTCCAGAATCAAAGACACTTCCCTGAGGGCACTCCTGCTGCGAGTCCCTCCTTGGTGATTGATGTAAGCCACCGCCGTCCTGTTGTCCGACCGGACCTGCACTGGCAGGCCTCTCAACTGATGAGTCAAGTGAAACAGAACCAGCCTGATGGCTCTCAACTCCAGAACATTGATGGGTTCGTGAGCCTCCTGCGGGCCCCACAGACCCTGAAACTGGAGGTCCTTCCAAACACCCCCCCAACCTGACAGACTGGCATCCGTGGTGACTGTTTCCCAACACGGAGCCAGAAAAGATCTGCCCTTCAACAGATTGACCGACCCCAGCCACCACTGCAGGGATCGACAAACTCGGGGAGTCATCAGGAAGGACTGATCCAACGAAAGAGGAGACTTGTCCCAAGCCTTCAACAGATGAAGCTGAAGCGTCCTTGTGTGAAACTGCGCAAAGGGGACTGCCTCGAATGAGGCCACCATTAGCCCCACCAGCCTCATCCCTAGCCGGATGGTCGGATGAAGGGTTGACAAGAGAAGCCGAACTAACTCCTGAATCAAAAGAATCTTGGCCTGGGGCAGAAACACCCTGGCCTGTGAAGTGTCCAGAGACATTCCCAGAAATGTCAGAATTCTGGACGGAGATAGAGAAGACTTGGGGTGATTGATCACCCAACCGAACCTCTCCAGAGTAGACACCACCGCTCTGGTGTCCAACTCCGCTTGGTTGAAGGAAGAGGCCATGATCAGTAGATCGTCCAAATAGGGCACGATGCGGATACCTTGAACCCTTAGCAGAGCCATCACTCCCGCTAGCACCTTGGTGAACACCCGAGGGGCTGAGGTGAGACCGAAAGGAAGTGCCACAAACTGAAAGTGCCGATCCTCCACCACGAACCTGAGAAACCTCTGGTGTGCTGGAAAAACCGGAACGTGTAAATAAGCATCCTTGATGTCTATGGACGTCAGAAAATCTCCCTGACGAAGAGAATGAATGGCCGAACGCAGCGTTTCCATGCGGAATTTCCTCGTCCGGATGAACCTGTTGAGGAACTTCAGATCCAAGATGGGTCGGACCAGCCCGTCCTTCTTGGGTACTGTGAACAGATTGGAATAAAAGCCCCTGCCCCGATCTGAAGGGGGCACTGGGCAAATGACAGCCATGTCCAGAAGATTCTCCACTGCCAACAGGAGCCCCTGCGCTGCCAGAGGCTCCGGCGGCATCCGAGACCTGACAAACCTGGAAGGGGGGCGGAGCTCGAACTCCAGCTTGTAACCAGAAGACACCACTTCCCGGATCCATCTGTCCGAGACCTCTTGATCCCAGATCTGAGAGAAGTGCTGCAGCCGTGCCCCCACCCGCATGGGTGAGGGCGCCCCCTCATTGCTGAGCCGGCAGAACCGGCTCTGCAGAACCCCTGCCAGATCTGGCTCCCCGAAGGGAGAGGTTAAAGGCAGCCCCCCCCCCGAAAGGAGCGGCGTTGTTTCTTACGTTGAGGTAACCTACCACCCTTGGTGACAGAGTCCAATGTCTCTCCAAAGAGCCGTAGACCCACAAAGGGTAAAGCCGTCAGTGACTTTTTGGACATGAAATCGGCCGCCCACTGGCGCAGCCACACCGACCGCCGGATAGCCACAAGCAGAGCCGACGTCCTACCACACATCATCAAGGTGTCATCTAAGGCAGTCAACACAAAGGATAAAAACAACTCACATCGTTTAAGGCTAAGGAACTCGTTACTACCAGGACGAAGCCCAGAAGAAGACAACAGGTCCCTGACCACAGACCTGGCAGCCAAAACCATTAGTTCCGAAGCACACACAGGCCGGATGGCCGACCCAATACTGGTAAAGCCATTACAAGCCATCTGATCAATACGTTTATCCTCTCCATCTTTGAGAATGGAGCAATCAGGTCTGTTTAAAACCGAGGAGTTGGATAACCCCAAAACCGGAGCATCAACCTCGGGGGGAGACGCCCAGCGCTTGACCGCCTCAGGAGGAAAGGGATATTTCCTATCCCACCCCTGAGGGATGCCAGGGAGCCGAGCCGGCCTATCCCATTCCTTGTCAATGATTCTATCAAAATGCCGCTGCGTAGGAAACTCCAGGCGCGGCCTGGATTCCTCAAACAATTCACCCTTCTGGTGTGACACCTCCTCTGGAGGGGAAATGTTCAGAACTTCCAGCATCAGAGACAGAGCTTGAGGAGAGTCCAAGGATCTCCCTAAGTCAGAAAGCTCGGCATCAGCGCCTGCAGACTGCTCATCGTCCGAAAATTCTGAACCCTCATCAACCTCCCCGTCCTCTAGCTGGGGATAATCGGACCAATCCAGATTATCTCTGTCATCAAGATCATCCACCGGCGGAGCCGGCGACAAATGCTTTCTCTTGGACGGAGCCTTACGGGCGACCGAGCTAGAGAGCATTTTTTCAAGGCTAGCCAATCTGGCGCACATTTCAGATTGCAGGTCCCTGCCCATGACAACGTCACACGGGGCACGAGTCAAGGCGGGAGGGGGAGTTGAGGCGACCGGCTGTGCTGACCCCGATGCTTGGGGTTCGGACTGCCGCGTAATAGTTTGCTGTGCACATGGTATACAGAGTAACACATCATCCCCAGCGATGGAAACCCCACACAACATACACTTTTTGGGATGCCCCGAAGGGGTCCCAGTATCAGGGGATGCCTCCATAAGGTGAACTTTGAATAGTCGCTAAGACCCAGGGAATTACGCCAATTAGACAACCCGGGATGCCCCTTTAATGTCCCGAGTGGGAGGATTTGTGAACAAATAAAATGAACCCAGGGATGAGGACCAGGAAAGAACCTCTAATACTATAGAAGATCAGAATTACAAGCCTCCGTTCTGAAAGAAGAAGAAAGAAAGAACCATGAGAAAAAGTAGCAACAAGAAGCAGAGTAAAAGAGACCACAGGCCACTCACAGCACCGCCGGGACGTCACACTGCCACCCGATCGTGAGGAGAAATCATTTCTGACAGAAAGAAGAGGAGGAGGGGGCGTGGCCAGCGCGGGACGCGCGCGTTGTCAAGGTCACGCCCCCCCTCCTATGCCCAGCAACAGTCACAGACAAGCCGCAACTCAGCGGCGCTGGGAAGGTAGTGGGCGGGCCGCGATTGCGCGCCGCAAGTCCGGCCCCGCCCCCATAAGAATCGTGAGGGGAAAAAATCCCCTCATGAAAAGAGCGCCAAACCGGCCGGCGCCGCAGCTAATGTACTGCTGCGGTGCTTGGCCAGTGTTAACTTAAGCAATAAAAGAAGGCCGGGAGGAACGGACCTCGGCCCCGCGCCGAAGGGCCGGCCCCGCCCCCTCCTATACCTCACAAGAGAGATCCTGAGGTAAAATACCTCCATTTTGAGCAGGGGACCGCAGCACAGCACGGAGGCCTATAATATAGACGGCCGCGGTGCAGATAAAATTAAAGAAACACACACATAACAAAAAGTTAAGACAGTGCAGGAGTAAGTGAAATAAAAAAGGAGAACTCACTCCCCCCAACTCCATAGTGGAACAAAGGGGATCCTGGGAGGGCCATTCCCATATTAAGGCTAAGGGACAGGGCATCCCAAACCGGGGTCACCAACCCGGTAAAGCCGCCTACCCTCTCTTATAGGGTCTCACGGCGGAGCGTTGCTCCTAAGCACCTGAGGTGCTAATATACCCTCGCCTGGACCTGCAGCCACGGCTGGGAGGCATATATATTAAGGGGAAAAAGAGGTCCAAACGGAAAAAATACATAACGGGCCGGGAAACATCCCGGCTACCTTAAATCCCCCTGTGCAAGGAGGAGCCATCATCTTCTGACTTGCTCGCCGTCTGCAGAGATGGAAAACTGGGTAGTGAGTGGGAGGTCCCAGGTATTTATGGATCGGGGAGGGGCTTTCTTTTGCTATCATCTCTGCAGGAACGCCTCTTCAGGACGATATTACCCACATGTTATGGATTCTTGAAGCGGGGTGTGTGACATACTAAGAATAATCTCACACTCAGTCTTACAGCCTGGAATACAGACCAGCCTGATTTTCCATTTCCCGTTATTTTTTTTTTTTGGTTTGTTTTTCCCTCACTTTGTATTGGAAGGTGGGTCAGTTACAACTAGAGTGTTGATCCAAGTGAACGGAACTACTTTGGTATTTCTGCGATTTACTTTAATTCATAGAAACTTACTTTAATTCATAGAAAAGAAAACCTTTTGGTTTTAATGCCTATTGATCCCTTGTTCTTTCCAGGTGGCATAGTGAGAATGACATTGAGCTTAACAGTCATCATGGTGGAGGCCACTGGAAATGTCACCTATGGTTTCCCTATCATGCTTGTCCTCATAACGGCTAAAATAGTTGGAGATGCTTTTATTGAAGTAAGTGAGAGCAGATATAAGTAGATTCTGACCTGGAAATCGTGGATAATCTATGTGACCGCTTATGTTTCCATGTCTCCCAGGGTCTCTATGATCTCCACATCAAGCTACAGAGCGTCCCCTTTCTGCACTGGGAAGCTCCGGTCACCTCTCATTCACTGACTGCCAAGTAGGTCCAGACGCATGTTAACCAGAAAATCTATTTCAATTTTATTTTATTGAAATTCCTTGTCCAGGTAAAAAGACAACATAGCAATACTTGCCTAATGGCCTGCAGGCTTGATGCTACATAGCTATGTTGGCTGAAGCACTCACAAAGTGTCTGTTCTCCTGTGTGGTCGGAGAGCCTTTCTCTTTCCTGACACTCCCCCACCCCCGTTTTTTTGTTCCTTTAACATATTCTCTCCATCTCACTTTTATATCCACATATCTTTCTCTTTTTTTGTACTTTCTTTCCTTTGCTAAATTCACCTTTTTTATTTACACCTTTTCTCACTTTTCTATCACGTTCTATCCATTTTTCTTATGTCACCATCTTTCCATGTCCCTATTTTTGTCACTTTGACTATGTCTTTCTCTTTCACATTCCCTTCTCTCTTGCTTTTTTTTGGTTTAATTTTCAAAAAGATACAAGCAAGTATCAACAACAAAGACAGTATAGAGAGAATGTAAACACAGCATACAGGTAAAATTAGAATTGGGACACAGCTGGACCCGTCCGTTCCCGTCTCCCATATGGCCATAACCCTCTCTCCAGAAATGTTCGATTTCTCTTCCTTAATGCGAAACTGGTGTTTGGGCTTTGCGCGGAGTCACGAAGAAAACACTTGCTCCCCCCACTCTGTCCCACCCCTATAAGGGTTTTGGCTTCTGTTCGCTTTGGGATTTGGGATCGGTCATCGCGCCAGAGCTAGGCCCGTTAGAGTTAGCAGCTCTCTTGCTTTTTTAACATTCTTTCATTCTTTATTTTTTTCATATTCTACTTCTTCTACTTTGCATCCATCTTTTTCTTGTACCTTTGCTTTCCAGAAATCTTGCTCAGCGTGACATTCTACCCTGGCCCCCATGCACTTTGCTTTTCAAAGCAGACCAAAACCCTCTTCCTGGCAACTATGCTCCAGTTAGGATGCTGGTGCACAGGGGTCCTAAACCCACCCACTCCTTGTGATGCCTCAGCCTTAGGGGGCCCTGGCAATGGCTGCATTGGGCACCTTCTATTGGGAAGCTATATTGTCTTATTCCTCCTATCAGAGGATGAGGGTCGTCTGCTGCAAGTGTGTGGCCTAACTGATCGGCCTGAGGATATGAATAAGTATCTTGCTGACCAGCTTTGTCCCTGCAGCAATGCCATGGCGGTTTAGCTCTGCTTTGTATGTTGTAATGCCATGGCTGTAAGGTAAAGAAAATTGTTGCCACTGTAACACAGATAATTCGCATGTTCACTGGCTGCCAAGTAGGCCACAGGATTTCTGAGCCTTAAAGTGGGCTAAAAATCTCATCCTCTGATAGGAGGAACATGATGTTATAGCCTCCCAATAAAAAGTGCACAATGCAGTTATTGCCAGGGCCCCCTAAGGTGTAGAGGCCTTACTTTCCCGGCGCAGGTCATTATGTCACCGCAGCGCACGGCCTACTACTGTCGGCTGTGCTGCTGCTTCTCCTAGCAGCGTCCGGGTTCATGTAGAGTGTTAATCTATGCTGCATGGACCCATAAGAAGCTGCATGCTACTGGCCGGTGATGTTGGCCACCAGACATAGTCCACAGCTTCCAAATCTTGTAGCTTTCAAATCCCATGTCGTTGTATACTGGCATAAATGAAAATTAGAGGAGCAAAAATGGCCCAATGATAAAAACGCATATAAATATGCTGGATGGAGGGGTCACTTACACACCCGGGATCAAGAAATATCCGGCCAGGCTTGTTTTTCTTTATTTTAATGGAAGGAAAAGGACGTGGGATGACAGACTCTGTCACCCCTCATAGACTAAACCCGTCACCCCTCATAGACTAAACCCGTCACCCCTCATAGACTAAACCCGTCACCCCTCATAGACTAAACCCGTCACCCCTCATAGACTAAACCCGTCACCCCTCTTAGACGAAACCCGTCACCCCTCTTAGACGAAACCCGTCACCCCTCTTAGACGAAACCCGTCACCCCTCTTAGACGAAACCCGTCACCCCCTCTTAGACGAAACCCGTCACCCCCTCTTAGACGAAACCCGTCACCCCCTCTTAGACGAAACCCGTCACCCCCTCTTAGACGAAACCCGTCACCCCCTCTTAGACGAAACCCGTCACCCCCTCTTAGACGAAACCCGTCACCCCCTCTTAGACGAAACCCGTCACCCCCTCTTAGACGAAACCCGTCACCCCCTCTTAGACGAAACCCGTCACCCCCTCTTAGACGAAACCCGTCACCCCCTCTTAGACGAAACCCGTCACCCCCTCTTAGACGAAACCCGTCACCCCCTCTTAGACGAAACCCGTCACCCCCTCTTAGACGAAACCCGTCACCCCCTCTTAGACGAAACCCGTCACCCCCTCTTAGACGAAACCCGTCACCCCCTCTTAGACGAAACCCGTCACCCCCTCTTAGACGAAACCCGTCACCCCCTCTTAGACGAAACCCGTCACCCCCTCTTAGACGAAACCCGTCACCCCCTCTTAGACGAAACCCGTCACCCCCTCTTAGACGAAACCCGTCACCCCCTCTTAGACGAAACCCGTCACCCCCTCTTAGACGAAACCCGTCACCCCCTCTTAGACGAAACCCGTCACCCCCTCTTAGACGAAACCCGTCACCCCCTCTTAGACGAAACCCGTCACCCCCTCTTAGACGAAACCCGTCACCCCCTCTTAGACGAAACCCGTCACCCCCTCTTAGACGAAACCCGTCACCCCTGGATTTTATTCCTACCATGAGAAGAAAACCACAAGCTTGGCGGGAATTTTATTTAGTTTGAGTGTATAAGCGACCCCTCCTCACATAAGCCAATGTGCTTATATAGATTTTTAATATTACACAGTTTCGTGATAGTGCTCCTTTAAGAAGCACCCACGAGGATTGTGGGATATATACACCTCCCGGGTGCAGAAAAGTGGTGGCAGAGGCAGCCGATTCCCAGAGCATTTTTTTTCCATGGTGTTTTTCTTTATTTATTTATTAGCTATTTTTGGCCTGCTTTAAAGTGGTCCCACATCCTGCATGCATAACCCCTGCAAACATAAATCTTGAAAATGTACCTCTTCTAGCACTGGGTCCATCAGTGACCGGGGACAGGGATTGGTTGATTGGTCATATGAACCTGGGATGGGGGGTTGGCTACAGGATGCTGTATTCACCAGTCATCTGTCCCAACATGAGAAACTGCGCTGTAGACTTAAAGTGGACCAACACCCGTTTTTACCTTTTAACAGTTGTTGGTCTGGCTGTGTGGTCATTGTAAGAAGTGAGGGGGGGGCATCCAGAATGAGGAAGTTCACCTCACAGTAAACCGCATTTATAGCTTGTTTTACTCGCCTTCATAACGAGCCAGCGGCGAGAGTCCCGCGATTAGCCGTCGGTGGCCGGCAGGACCTGCCCACGTGACTGCCCGGTGGCCAACCGCGGGACTCCGTTCTCGCCGCTGGCTTGTTTTGAAGGTGAGTAAAGCAAGCTATATATATATATATATATATATATATATATATATATATATATATATATATATATATATATATATATATATATATATATATATTCTGGATGCCCCCCCTCACTTCTTACAATGACCACACAGCCAGACCAACACCCGTTAAGGTAAGGTCATTTCTTATCAGTAGCTTCCAAGATTGTGATACATTTTACATCATTATGGGAGTAAGTCTGACTACAAGTAGCTTTATAGTACGTGTGTTAATAAAAAGGAAAAAAAAAAAAAAATTCAGACCCCACCACCCTTATCTATTAAACCACTTCCCAGTTCTGGGAGGACGAGAGAGAGAGGAGAGAAGAGACGAAAAAAGGAGGAAAGAGAAAAAAAAAAAGGAAAAGTTAATATAGACATGGATCCCTGTGATTTTATGTTAGCTCAGAGTATTCAAAGAACCTCTAAGAATTCTTGAAATTGTTTTTTTTTTTAGTGTTTTCCGGCTTTTAAGATTATAAGTTGAGTTGCCCCAGCAGGAGCTTATGTATTGTTTGGCATCTATGATTATAAAGTGAATTAGAGTCTTTTTTGCAGGTTTTTGGTCCTCTCCTTGGGGTATTAACAGAATTTTGTCCTTATTAAACGCAATGCTTATCCCAACAGTATTTGTAAATGCTATATCTTCCCAGAGGTTTTTACTAAATTTCCAGTTCCACCATTTTTGGCCTATTTGATGTTGTGAAAATGTCCTGAAACGTCACAAATCCCTTTTACCACCAGTGTCGCAGGAGGATCTGCATAGTAATTAGAACCAATGTCGCCTTATCCTCCTCCCACCAGCCTTTGCATGCTCTGTGGTCTTTACCCAGTTGGATCCACTTTCCTTTTAGAGGTCTGTGAAGCTGATAATAATAATTGTGTGTTTTCTTTTCTAAGGGAAGTCATGAGCACGCCTGTCACCTGTCTACACCGGAGGGAGAAAGTAGGGATCATCGTGGACATCCTGAGCATAACCTCTTCCAACCACAATGGGTTCCCTGTGGTAGAAAATAATGGAGAATCTGGACAGGTGAGAGAACGCCGCACAAGAGAAGGATCATGGGTCTGTCTGTTAGGGGTGTAAATTGGCAAGAAACTGGCGATACGATACACATATGACGATACAATATATCCCGATTCTGTCTCAAAGACTATATATTGCGATATTTTTTATCTATTTAATTAATTAAAATTAATATAAGGACATAGGATCCCCCCTTCCTGGGGGATGGGGACCCCATTTTTTTGGGAATTTTAAAGTTTAAAAACCCTTAACAATCCCCAAAAAATGGTGTGAGGTCTCCCAGCATAACCAGCCCGTACCAGCTATGGGGGCTTGTAGAACAGGGTGCAGGGGCCAGCTTTGATGGCCCCTGGCCCTGCAGGCTACAAGCCTGCATTGCTTATGGCCCCGGGCTCTTCTGCTGCCCCCCGCCTCGGCCTTTGGGGAGGCAGGTAATGGGGAGTTCAGGGTTAATGGCAAGTCGCCCACTAGCCGCAGGTGACTTGCCAGACCCAGAGCCTTGTGAACTGGTATAGGGATCACATAGATCCCTTACCAGTTAACAAAGTGTTAACAGTAAAAAAAATATATATTTTTTTCTTTACTCACCTCCGATTGTCAGCTCCTGTGTCCCTCGCCGATCTGATCCGGCATCAAAGGATCGCCTGCCTCTCTCCTCTGCCCACCGACGGCATCTGACAGCTGAGCTGCTGTGAGCCAGAATGACGCCCGCGGGGGTCACGTCATCCGCCCCGTCTCCAAAGGGGCAGGGCTACTCTTGAAGATGTCAGCACCCGTTGGGAACGCAGGGGGAGAGAGCCTGTCAGGAGCTCTCCTGAAGACCGAAGAGCAGAATCGATTCTAGAAAGAAAAAAACGATTCTAGTGTTGTCAAATGAAATATCGCGATACTTGACAGAATCGGGTTTTTTTTATGCCCCTACTGTCTGTAGCAATGAGATCTACCATCCCTTTGTAAAAGCTAAATGCTCAGGAAATTAAAATTAAATCCAGGCTGCAAAAAACAAAAGGCACGGATCTGCCAGCCCACTGGCTCAGTCCCCCAAAGTCCTGCGTGCTGGTACCGACAGTGTTGCAGACTGCTGCATGCTTATCAAGAACCTACTCGCCTTACCTGACCACTGGTTCCCAATAAGCATGCGTCCTTCCTGCCTTCTTGCTGGTTATGTATGTATACCACAATCCTGAATGCAGCCAGGTCACATGTCGGCTGCATTGATTCATTTATGAACCTGCGGGCTGGTCGGCGTCGGTCGCCTGAAAATCCGCAGCTGCTGAGTGGGCACCGTGCACAATCGTGGGAAGTGGAAGTCACGACCGTTTCACTCTGCTTTAAAGAAGACCAACACCTGCGTTTTTTCGAGGTATTCCTCTGATAGGCCATCCAAATTTGGGATGCCCCGCTGATTGTTTTCACGCGGATTACCATCTAAACTCGCTTTTCTGGCAGCCCCATCGCTGATAGCATGCCAATCGGCCTGCGCACCTCCAGTAAACTAATTAGAGCGAGTGCAGTGCCAGCCACTTCCCCGCTCTCCTCTCTGAGGGGCTATACCCGCACCAGCAATTACCAAAGGTCTAAAATGGGTACATCCTCAGTGGTATGCTGCCCGCAGGTGAGAGGAGTTTCCTAGGCATGCGCTAGGGTTTAACACAGCAGACGGTCTTGTTTTTGAATGTTTCACGGAGCGGAAATCTGCCTGCCCTGAAGTCTTTTCCATGGCACGGCCTGCTTCAAGAAGTCCTTACGTATGGGATATTCCGCCACAAGGTGGCGTAGTGTACTGCAGAAGAGTTGTGGCTCCTCCCGGTACCATATAAAAACAGGAATCACCAATAGACCAATCCAGTGTTTTCTCTGCAGTGATTCTGCGAAGATAGAAGATGGCTCTTATATTGCGCAGGTGAGCGGGGCAACCAAGCCTGCGGCCCTGCATGTCTATTTCCACCCGTTTCCGGACCCTCTGTGCCTCCCAGCCTCGGCTGTCAGATCGGTTGATGGTAGAGGAGCACTAGGGTCAAGTGCTCAAGGAGCGCTGCTCCAAGCCGCAGACCCTGTACCACAAAGGGTAGCCGGCCATAGGCTTTATGGTGAGCCTACTAGGGATGCGGAGTTCCTGTCCTAGCTTCTGAGGGGGTGAGTGTTTTGGGGACTATGTGACTTGTTTCTGGTGTTTGGGGTCCCCCCCCCATCCCTGGCCTGGGCTCTCGCCGCTGCCCGCTCGCTCTCCTCCCCCCCCCCCCCCCCCCCCAACACACGTCGGGGGGGGGGGGGGGGTGGTAGCAGCGAGTGCTTTTAGCTGGTTTTTTTTTTTACACTGTTTTAAACTGTTTTAGCCGCCGTCGCCGCTTATAACTTTGCTCCGTGGCAGACGGCGCTATAACTGTGAGGCGTTTTTTTGCTGTGTGATGGCGCGGTCACGTGAGCGCCGTTTTTCGCGCTCTCCGGGGGGGCGGGGCCGGAGGATGACGCGTATCACGTCCTCCTCCTGCGGCCCGCCCCTCAAGGTTCCTCTGCCGGTGCCATTTTGATTCTGCTGCGCGTCTGGGGCCCTCCTCCTCCCTGAGCTGCGGCGGTGATATCTGCCTGTGTCACTTCCTCCTGTGGTCTGGCGGCTTGGTGATTTTGGCCTGCTCGGTCCTTGAGTCCCCTTTGGGGGTTTTTTGGTTTCCTTGGGGCATGGGCTGTGGGGTGCTTATGTGTTTTTATTTTTGTCTTTCAGGTGGAACAACTGTGAGTTGTGGTTTCTCCCGGTTCTTCCCCTTCCCTCATCTCCACTTTCTGGCTTCTGGGGGCATCCCTTGGGGAGGGCATCCCGGGTGGCTTTTTATTAGCCCTTACCCTGTGCTGGCCTATTGCGCCTGTCTTAATCACCATATGGAGGCTTCTGGGGATAGCGTGCTCGGGGGTCCTTCAGGGCAATACCGGCTGTGTTGAGTGGTAGGGCCTCTGCCCTTTTGGTGGCTATGCGCCTCTCTGTTTGGCTGCGTCAGTGGGAGGCTGACGCTGCTGCTAAGAAGGCTCTCACTGGGCTCCCCTTTGCGGGGCTGCTGCTCTTTGGTGAGCTTCTTGTTCTAGCCAAGGATGGTAGGCTGCCTCAGCGTAGGAGGCAGCCTCTGCCTTTTCGGGGGCCCTCCGCTTCTCTTCCTTCCTTTTGTGCTCCCAGAGGAAGTCGTGGTTCCCTCTTTTTGGGTACCGGCAGGGATTCATGGGGCAGTGGCAGACCACGTGGTCGTCCCGATCTCTCATCCGGGTGGGGGGACAGCTTCGGCTCTTTGCTCACGTCTGGAGGCTCCGCGTCTCAGACCGGTGGATTCAGGAGGTGGTGTCTTCCGGTTACAAGATAGAGTTTGCGGCCTGGCCGCCCCCAAGATTCATCAGATCCCGGATGTCTCAAAACCCTCTGTCAGCTCAGGGTTTGCGCCTTGCGGTTCAACGTCTGTTGGAGTCAGGAGTCATCTGCCTGGTGCCTTCCCAAGAACAGGATCAGGGGTACTACTCCAATCTTTTCACGGTCCCCAAAAAAGATGGGTCTTTGAACCCTATCCTGGACCTGAAGGGTCCCAACAAGTTTGTCATGTTCAAGCACTTTCGCATGGAGACGCTACGCTCGGCTGTCAGTACCCTGCGCCCGGGTGACTTCATGACCTCCGTGGACATCAAGGATGCCTATCTTCACGTGCCAATCTTTCCAGGTCATCAGAGATTTCTCAGGTTTGCTCTAGAGGATCAGCATTACCAGTTTGTGGCTTTACCGTTCGGTATCACCTCGGCGCCTCGGGTGTTCACCAAGGTGCTGGCGGGCGTGATGGCCCTGCTGCGGAATCGAGGCATTTGCATTCTCCCTTACCTGGACGACACTCTGATTGCGGCTCAGTCTCTTTATCAGGCCGAGAAGGATACTCTGGTGGTGACATCCACTCTCGAGTCCTTCGGCTGGGTGATCAACTATCCCAAGTCTTCACTGTCTCCGTCTTTGCTGAGGTCCTTTCTGGGCATGACTCTGGATACCTCTCAGGTCAAGGTATTCCTGCCTCCGCTGAAAGTGGAGGGTCTTCAGAAGTGGGCACGGACTCTGCTCTTGTGTCCCCATCCTTTCATCCAGCAAGGGATGCAGTTGGTGGGTCTGATGGTGTCTTTCTTCGAGGCGGTCCCCTTTGCTCAGTTTCACATGAGACCTCTTCAGTTGCACCTCTTGTCAGTTTGGGATCGGGACCCTGTGTCCCTGGATCAGGAATTTGTGCTATCCCCCTGGCCAGACAGTCCCTCTCGTGGTGGCTGGACTCGGGGAACCTTCTAGTGGGCAGGACCTTTCTGCCCCCGTGCTGGGAGACTGTCACCACAGATGCCAGTCTGACCGGTTGGGGGGGCTTTTGGAAGTCTCTGAAGTTCCAGGGTCGGTGGGACCCCCAGGAGGCCCATGCTCCCATCAATGTCCTGGAACTGAGGGCGATCGGGTTGGTTCTTTCTCAGCTGACCACACACCTTCGGGGTCGGGCTGTTCAGATCCGCTCGGACAACCAGACGGCGGTTGCCTACATCAATCATCAGGGAGGGACTCGGAGCAAGCGAGCCCTCAAGGAAGTGTCCCTGATACTGTCTTGGGCGGAAGAGAATGTGCCTTGCATCTCGTCTGTTTACATTCCGGGAGTGGAGAACCAGGATGCAGACTCCCTGAGCAGGGGGACGTCTCGGCTGGGGGAATGGTCCCTCAGCAACAAGGTATTTTACTCCTTGTGTCAGTCGGATGTGGACCTGTTTGCGTCCCGCCACAATTACAAGCTTTCCAGGTTTGTCTCCCTGTCACAGGACCCTCTGGCCTTCGCCACGGATGCGCTAGCAATGCCTTGGACAGAGTTTCGGCTTCTTTGTGTTCCCTCCCTTTCCTCTGCTGGGCAGGGTGCTGCGCAAGATAGCCCAGGAAGGGGTACCAGCCATTCTGGTGGCCCCCTGTTGGCCAAGGAGGGTGTGGTTCGCAGATGTCGTGCAGTTGGCAGTAGATCAGTATGTCTTGCCCAAGGATCTAGATCTGCTCATTCAGAGACATCTGTTCCATCCCAGTTTACAAATGCTGGCTTTAACGGCTTGGCTGCTGAAACCTCCATCTTGATGGATAAGGGGTTGCCGGCTTCTGTTGTTGATACCATGATTAGGGCTAGGAAGAAATCCTCATCTTATATCTACTACAGGATCTGGCATGCTTACATTGCCTGGTGTGAGTCCAAGTCTCTTGCTTGTCGGGTGTTTTCTATCCCCAGGATTCTGGAATTTTTGCAATATGGTTTGGATTCAGGCCTTCAACTTAGTACCCTCAAGGGACAGGTGTCGGCTCTGGCAATTTTTTTCCAAAGATACTTTGCCAATCACCGGTTGACTTTTTTCCAGGGAGTTATGCGTCCGCCACGTAAGCCTATGCTACCGGTTTGGGACCTGAATCTAGTGTTGTCTGCTCTACAGGGTTCTCCCTTTGAGCCTATTCGTGGGGATGCTTTGCCCGTTCTGACTCTTAAGGTGGCCTTTTTAGTGGCCATGACTTCGGTCAGGCGAGTTTCTGAGCTGGCGGCGCTCTCCATCGAACCTCCTTATTTTGAGCGGCATCAGGATAAGGTGGTGTTTCGGCTTAAGCCGGATTTCTTGCCTAAGGTTGTGTCTGCTTTTCATCTCAATCAGGACATTGTTTTGCCTTCTTTGTGTCCTAATCCTGCTAATGCCAAGGAGCGGACAATTCAAGTTTTATTTGGTTGCTACTGAGTCTTTCAGGAAATCTGACGCTCTTTTTGTTCTTCCTGCTGGAAGGGTTTGCCTCCGGCTAAATCCACTATCAGCAAGTGGATCCGTCAGGCGGTGGAGCAGGCCTACTCTGCCAGGGGGAAGGTTCCTCCTTTTAGGGTTACTGCTCATTCCACTCGTGCTATTGGTGCGTCTTGGGCTTTTCAGCACCAAGCTTCTGTTGAGCAAGTTTGTAAGGCCGCAACTTGGTCTTCTGTTCATATTTTTTCCAAGTTTTACAAGGTTGATGTTAAGGCCTCAGCTGATGCTGCTTTTGGCCGCAAGGTACTTCAGGCGGTAGTGGTTTGAACTTCCTGTTGTTACTCTTTGGGGATCCCACCCTACCTTACGGACACTGCTGTTGGACGTTCCATACGTAATGACTTCTTGAAGCAGGCCGTGCCATGCAGTAGGAAAAAGACAATTCTGTGAGTACTCACCTGTAGAATTGCTTTTACTATGCATGGCAAGGCCTGCTTCACCCCACCCTTGTTATCGTTATTCTTGGTTGCTTTTTTATGGTGATTGTTCCAAGTTAGTTGGGGTTTGTTACCTTTTTTATCTTTTATTATCTCCCGGTTTCTTGAATAACTGCTTGTCAACGCTGGATTGGTCTATTGGTGATCCTGTTTTTATATGGTACCGGAAGGAGCCACAACTCTTCTGCAGTACACTGCGCCACCTTGTGGCGGAATATCCGATACGTAAGGACTTCTTGAAGCAGGCCGTGCCATGCATAGTAAAAGCAATTCTACATGCGAGTACTCACAGAATTGTCTTTTTTAGGCCTGGCCGGCTGATATTCCTCTTTAAAGAGGACCAAAACCCTTTGTAGCAGAGACGAGGCACTAGGGGTGTGAATTGGCAAGAATCTGTCTCAAAGACGATATATTGCGATTTTTTTTTTTTTAAATAAAAATAAGACATAGGGTTTTGAATTTTAAGGGTTAAAAGTCCCCAAAAAATGGCGTGAGGTCCCCCTTACCCAGCAGAACCACCCGGGGAACCAGCTATGGGGGCTTGTAGAACAGGACGAAGGGGCCAGCTTTGGGTGTCCCCTGGCCCTGCAGGCTACAAGCCTGCATAGCCTAATGGCCACGGGCTCTTCTGCCCCCCCCTGCCTTTGGGGAGACGGGTAATGAGGGGGGGGGGGTTCGGGTCTCAGATCCCTTACCAGGTCACAAAGAGTTTACAATAAAAAACACCGTAGAGAAAATGTCTTTATTAAAAAAATAAATATATAATATATATATAAAATTAGTTTTTTTTTTTTTTTTTTTTTTCTTTACTCGCCTCCAATTGTCAGCTTCTGTGTCCCTCGCTGATCCCATGACAGATGCGGTGATCACTGGAGGGGGGAGGCAGGGTATCAGAGGATCTCCTGCCCCTCTCCTCCTCCTGGCTGGCGATCGCCACTTCCGACAGCTGAACCGCCGGGATGATGGGCAAAGGGGCGGGGCTAGTCGTTGGAGAAAGTAGGGGAAGCCCCGGGGGTAGGGCAGTTGAAGAGGCGAGCCGGCAGGTGTGATCGTGCACGAAGGTGGGCACTTTTTTTTGTTGTTTTTTTTTTTGCAGGGGGGGCCATTCCTGGCACTCTCCTGCAGCTGGATGAGCCCGGGTGAAGAGAGAGGATAGAATGAGGGGTCAGGTGAGTTTTTTTTTTTTTTTTTTTTTTTTTTTTTTTTTTTTGTTACCTTTCTTTTACTGTAGTAGGGAGGAAAGTCAGAATCGATACTAGAAAGAAAAAATCGATTCTATTATTGTCTAAGGAAATATCGCAATATTTGACAGAATTGATTGACACCCCTACCAGTCACAGGTATCCAAAGAGGATAATGAGCATTTGGTCTAGTCATGGACCTCCCACACAGCTCCTTAAGGCCATAAAGCAGACTTGTGGGACCCTGGGTGAAGATCCTGTGAACCCCCCCCCCCCCACTTTCACACCAAAAGGGACTGACTGGTCTTTCATCTCCTCTGGTAAATCTCACAAATTCCAGCTTGCCTCCTTACTTGTCTCAGTAAGGCCCAGGAGGTAGGTGAAGTGAAGGCTTTTGGTATGCAGTCCTGCCTAGCTAACTAACTAAAGTGAGGAGAAAATACAGCCATTGTGGTGAAGTTGCTGCAAACATTCCACAAAATGGCGATCCTATTGGTTCTTATGCAGAAACTCTTTTTATTGATGTATAATCCCTGTACAGTGACGTTTCATGAACTGAACTCTCAATGTATTTTGTCTTTCAGCCTCAGCGGTTGTGTGGAATGATCCTGAGATCCCAGCTCATAGTTCTTCTCAAGCATAAGGTACACTGCAGTTTTCTCTGTACAGTAGTGCGTTTGTGCGCTAGGCTGCTGACGCACTGATACATAGAGCGAGCGCTCTCCCCCCGTCTCCTGAGCTGTCAAGACCTTAAACCGGACCTTCACCTAGATTTAATGAAAAGCCCAAACCCCTAAATACTATTCCCTAGCATCTAAAATTAATGTATTTTAAGCTTTTAGTCACTTACATATTATTCTTTCCACCACTGGGCTGCAACTCTGTTCAGATATCTTGAATATCTTGCTATCTTGACTCAGACTCATCACACATACTGAGGAGAGGAGGATAAAGTGCAGGGGGTGGGGTTATAGCTGTGCTTTGCACAGACAGAGCAGAGCTGGGGTCAGGGAAAGGACAGTAATCCCAGAATCCAGAGCAACAGTCAGAAGACACTTCCTGTTTGCAGGCTGCCTGATGCTCCATGAGCCACTATTTTGGATGTTTAAAGGCTCATAACATGCAGTAGGTGCAGGTAGGATGATTTTTAATGTGAGCAATCTGTATGTACAGGGTGTGGCAAACATATAACATAGGCTCTTATTCAGGGTGAAGGTCCGGATTAATGTGGGCAATCTGTATGTACAGGGTGTGGGAAATATATAAGATATGCTCTTATTCAGGGTGAAGGTCCGGATTAATGTGGGCAATCTGTATGTACAGGGTGTGGCAAACATATAAGATAGGCTCTGGTGAAGGTCTGCTTTTAAGGTGCTGCAATAGTCACAATGATGATAATTCTATGCCTGCTGCCTGGTCAGTTTGCAATGCCCCGCGTGATAAAACATAACAAATGGCCTGTATTCAGGCTAATTCTTTTACCTTACTTCCGCAATCTTAGCGCCTGTAAATACAGAAGTCCCTATCTCCGCTCCCCTCCCCTCTGTTCCGTGCCCTGTGAATCTGCCACTATGCCACACCGGTGGCGAGGCACCGCAGAGGGATGTGGCATTGCGGCCCACTCTGCAGACCCCGCAGCTCCAGACGCTGGGTGAAAATGCAGGAGGAGTCCAACTATCCATCTTGAGGCTGTCACTAATGTGTGGATAGCTCTCCATAGGGCAAGCTCCTCCACATTTGGGAGAGCTTGCCCAATTCAGTGAATTCACCTTCCTGAGCGTCTGAAAGCAGGGGAGACAAGGCTACAGCTGAGTAATGGCCTTCTATTGAGCGCTGCCCTAGTTCCTTTGAACAGAGGAGGCTGTCCAAAAGTGCGCTGTCAGCATGGGAGAAAACCCTACCACCAGCAGCTCGATGGAGAGTTGGATCGAGACAGCCGGAGGTCGGGTAAGTATTTGGCTTCCTGCTCTCCCCCCATTCTGGCTGTCGGGGGCTGCATCTTTCATCCAGACTTAATTCCATCTGCTTTGTTTCCTAGTAACTCCAAATGCATATATTTAATGAGGAAGTTACCCCTTCCACGGATAAGTGGAAACTAACAACATGTTAGCAAATGGAAAATTCTTTTTTTTCCCCTTTGAGAGACAATAATTTAAAAGGGCTGGTTGGTGTAATGGCCCCCTCATAGCACCACCAAACAGTTGTACAAGGGAGTCATTGGACCTCCTCCCCTGTTGCCTACAAACATTACAGGGGCTCACCAGACACCACCACGCCCGTATCATACACAAGATGTATACAAATATGTCATACAAAAAAATATACACTTTATTATTGCTAAACATTACATAATTAAAAAAGCACTCATGTACATGATTAGTATCGATGCTTTGACTCTAAAACATCCATGTGCAATTATACAGAGAGTCAGTACACTTTTGATGTAGTCCTTAACTAACCGGGTAAACTAGTTTCGCCAAGAGCGGCTTCCTCAGTACCCTTTCTGGTTGATATAGGTACTAATACATCACATGGAGCTGACTCAGATTGGGTAGATGCTCATTGTCTGATTGCACAGTATTGGAGAACAAATTATTGTGATATATTCCCCTAACTGATGTCTTCCACATAGCCTAATGTCCCAATGCACTCCCTCCCAAATGCACTCCCTCCTTTTTGATGGGGCACCCCAGCAGATGACTCCGTGAATGTTTCAATGACTCCTTCCCCTCAGAAGTCAGAATGTTTGCAAAGAACCAGCACTCCAGATATTCATGAAAGACAATTTGTATTAATCCAGTCAAAGTAATCGTGCAAAACAAGGAAATGGTTGTCGTTTTGGGGTGCACTAGGCCCCCTTCCTCAGGACCAACCACATACAAGCAGAGCAAGGGAGATACCACATGTATATGTACACATATGAGCCCAATCGGAACCAAAACAATTCAAAAATCCGAAAAATAAATAATCACATTAATGAACAGAAATGTAGGCTGGAGACTCCACAACTTTCACTAACTAATAAAAGCCGCGCTTCAAATGTATCTAGTATTGTACCAGCATGTTAGAACATTAGAGTTCAAACGCAGGAGTCCATAGACCGTGTCAGATCAGTCTGATTGAAAATAATCAAAGGCGGCTATATGCAAACATAACAGCATGACTCCGCGGGATGGAGGTAGTAATTGGATTTTTAAATCCCTATTCTCCACAGTCCAAACAGGAAAAGACTTTTCACCAATTGTGCTCTTAAATCACTGTGTATCCCAACACCAAGTTTTTAAATACACGTACCAGAAATAATCTTTCAATATAGCATAATCACTCCACAAAATTAATTGCTTCCTCTGATGATGATAAAGGTAATAATTTCCTCATACAGGACTCCGTTAATTGTTTTAAGGGTCATTGAATAAAAGGTAGGAAAAAGCAAAAACACACATAGCGTGATACTGCTTTAAAATTACAATGGTTGCAAATTTATTGCGCTTACCAAATAGCAGGGTTAAAATGCGCACGTATCCACATCCAAACAAAGTCTTCAAAGTGTGGAGAGAAAGCGTTACCCTTCAAATTCTCCTCTTTCAAATCTTGAAATGATTAGTTTAAATGCCGCGCTACCCCGGCCGTGGGTAACGCAGCTGAGCTCCAGGCGCGCACAGCTGACTACAAAGGACGTCTGACGTTTGTGATGAGGCCACGCCCGCGTGGCCTCGTCACAAACGTCAGACGTCCTTTGTAGTCATTAAGTTTGTGGAGTGATTATGCTATATTGAAAGATTATTTCTGGTACGTGTATTTAAAAACTTGGTGTTGGGATACACAGTGATTTAAGAGCACAATTGGTGAAAAGTCTTTTCCTGTTTGGACTGTGGAGAATAGGGATTTAAAAATCCAATTACTAACTCCATCCCGCGGAGTCATGCTGTATGTTTGCATATAGCCTTCTTTGATTAATTCAAAAATCCCGCCTGACACCACAAATGACGTCATCGGCGCCGTTTGTATATTTAAAAATTATGGCCAGTATAAGAGATATGTTTGATCATAATTATAATGGAGGGTCATGACCCTTGCTCTGCTTGTATGTGGTTGGTCCTGAGGAAGGGGCCTAGTGCACCCCGAAACGTCAACCGACAACCATTTCCTTGTTTTGCACGATTACTTTGACTGGATTAATACAAATTGTCTTTCATGCATATCTGGAGTGCTGGTTCTTTGCAAACATTTGGACTATTGCGGCGTCTCCGCGAACCGCGCACCCGCATAACTGGAATAAGATCTGGTAAGAGTGCGGCAGCCACCAAAACTTTTCCCCAGAAGTCGGTTCATTTTGGGGACCCTGAAAAATGAGTCAGCGGAAGGGAGCAAATTCTTCAGGGTTTATCAGGGAATGCAAAGTGCTGGTGAATTAAAGATGCCACCCCTGGCAAAAGGCTCTTTGGTGGAAAACCCTGCAGGATTTATTTTCCAAGCACTTTTCATTTTGCCGAGCTGGGTTCAGCCGTCTTGGATGGGAAATTTGTGTCCGACTCATTTAGTAGCAACACCTTACTATAAAGGTTTACATTGGCTTTTTTTTTTATCGTAGGTGTTTGTAGAAAGGGAGAACTTGAGCCTGATTCAGGGACGTTTGAAGCTGAAAGATTTTCGGGATGCCTACCCACGCTTTCCACCTATCCAGTCTATACACGTGTCTCAGGACGAGCGCGAGTGTCTGATGGATCTCTCGGAGTTCATGAATCCCACACCATACACTGTGCCTCAGGTAGCTCGATAAGATCTCACAGGGTTTTCCTCTGCACCCGGGAAGGGAAGTCGGTGCCTCCTGCTGCTGTACTCGCCCGCCCTTCCCTTATCTGTCCCACTACCAGGTCTCGGTGACCAAAGGCTACTGAATGCAGTTGGCGGGCAGCAACTCCTCTAATGGAGGACACCAACTGCTGCAGCCATTGCTGCATGTGGTGAATATGTGTACGGGGGAGTGACGGTCCAGAAACGACGGCAAAGAAAGCGGCTTTGCATAGAATATAGAAGCTATTTTACTTTGAAAAAGCAAATTTTTCCCAGTTCCCATGAGAAATAAGGTGGGAAGAAGTAAGTGGGTGTCTGGACAGTGATTTCAAAGCGGATCAACACCCGTGCAGGAGTGTTGGTCCCCACCGCAATAAGACGCGCTGCTGGAGCATTCCCCCCACATAACTTCTAGAAGCCCCATATTCTTACCCAAGGCTCAATCCTCGCCGGGAATACAGCGCTGCGATGGGCTGCCGGTTCTCATGTGGGCGGTGCTTTCCTGCGACATCACTACCCACGTAAGTGCGGGGCGGACAATTGCAGCGAGAATCGAGGCTAAGGTAAGAATACTGGACATTCTAGGGGTTGTGTGTGGTGGTGGTGGGGTTCTCCGGCATTTTGGTCCCCCCCCAGCCAGTCTTATTGTGGTGGAAACCAGCACCCACACCACTTTAAGCTAACGCCCAATTCATCCATTGCTTTCTGTTACAAATGTTTGGAGGGTTGCTGGGCAGTGGACGGTGTATCTCGCATATAGGTTGAATATTCTATGTATAACTGCATATAAACACATCCCTTCTATGATGGTGAATTGGTGCAAGGTCACTACCGGAAACCTGCGCATTGTATTAGTGTGGACCGTCACAACCTTAACCACAATCTGCTGACTAATCTGGGCACAATAGCAAAGGAACCTTGGGAAGTGGCAATAGCTCTAAAAGTAGGGGACAAGCTAGGCCTGACAAAAAAAAATTTGGCGCTCTCAAAGATTAGAGTTTGACTGCACTGATACGGGTACTCGTCAGCATTGGTGGGCCAATTCTACCTGCACTGATACGGGTACTCGTCAGCATTGGTGGGCCAATTCTACCTGCACTGATACGGGTACTCGTCAGCATTGGTGGGCCAATTCTACCTGCACTGATACGGGTACTCGTCAGCATTGGTGGGCCAATTCTACCTGCACTGATACGGGTACTCGTCAGCATTGGTGGGCCAATTCTACCTGCACTGATACGGGTACTCGTCAGCATTGGTGGGCCAATTCTACCTGCACTGATACGGGTACTCGTCAGCATTGGTGGGCCAATTCTACCTGCACTGATACGGGTACTCGTCAGCATTGGTGGGCCAATTCTACCTGCACTGATACGGGTACTTGTCAGCATTGGTGGGCCAATTCTACCTGCACTGATACGGGTACTCGTCAGCATTGGTGGGCCAATTCTACCTGCACTGATACGGGTACTCGTCAGCATTGGTGGGCCAATTCTACCTGCACTGATACGGGTACTCGTCAGCATTGGTGGGCCAATTCTACCTGCACTGATACGGGTACTCGTCGGCATTGGTGGGCCAATTCTACCTGCACTGATACGGGTACTTGTCGGCATTGGTGGGCCAATTCTACCTGCACTGATACGGGTACTCGTCAGCATTGGTGGGCCATTTCTACATGCTTTTGCAAACGCCCGTAAATCTTACCTTTCTCTCGGACTGCCGTTGTGGAATACAGCAGGGCAGTTGGGCCACGTTGGTAGCGAGTGGTGCCATGGTTCTGGCTGCCAGAATGTGCTGCCCGGTGGCTCTGCGCTGGATTAGCGGCAGGGAACCGAGAGCAAATTGTACAGATACACTTTACCCATTTGGAAATGACAGTAAACACCACTGTGCTAGGGTGAAGCTGTGTATCTGATCATAGCATTTATATCACACACTGTAGGCCAGTAAGGTGCCCTGTGGCTCAGCAGCCCCCCTCCCCCATTCTGAGGGGACAGAAGAAGGCCGTTATCCCACCCCATAATCCTGTAAAATTAGATTCACGCATGTAGAGAGTCCCCTGAATTATTTCTTATATTTGTTTTTGTTTTACAGAATGTTGTCGTCCTTTATTTCTGTGGCAGGCGATGACATCATCACTGTTGCCCTGTGTATATAAAAGGCTGTTTTGGCCAGCCAGTAACCTCACCCCGACGGGGCCTGACATTGATCACTATGGCCAGTGCTGGCGTGTGATGAGCTCATGATGCGTTTTCTGTGCCAGTAATTGTATGTGATTATTGTCTCCAGGAAGCATCGTTACCCCGAGTGTTCAAGCTGTTCCGGGCTCTGGGCCTCCGGCATCTGGTGGTGGTGGACAGTCGGAACAGGGTAAGGAGAGACTTTTTTTTTTTTTTGTTCACCATTCATCTGTTTTTCTTTCCTATAACTCCTCCAGCTTTCTCACATGTGAGAAGGCATTTGAAATCTGAGGAAAGGGAGTTGTCCTGTCTGCACATGCACAATGGCAACTATCCTGAGAGCGTTCCTCCTGCGGCATGGGAACGTTAGCGAGGTGAGTGTATTGGGCGATCCCTGGGGATACGCACATTTGGGCATCCTAATAAAGAGGAAGACCACCAGCTTATAGACTCTAGGGAGGTGATTGCTCCTCTGTTATATGGATTCTTCATATTAGGACAATACAGTTTACCACTTTTACAGGAGTGATTTTCTTCATTACAATGTCTCCTTTGTCTCCGAAAAGGAAAGGTTCCCAGGGGTTTCACACAGTGGGATGCCCTGTGTAATCAAAGGCTGATGGAGTTGCACTTTAATGTACATGTCTCCCCGCTTACCTGCAGCTGCCACCGTGCCATTTAACCCAATAAGTATGATCTATAAGAATCTATCACCTTAAAGAGGAACTTCAGAAGACTCCAGGGCTATCCAAATCCTACTCCGTGGGGCACTGGTCCCCAACCTGTAGCTTGGGAGCCTCATGTGGCTCGTGGACCCTTGCTCAGTAAGTTGGGCAGGCTGAGAAGCTTGCCAGCTTACCTGTCTTTTTGTAGCTTCCCATATCTCATTTCCCAGATTCCTATTGAGTATTGTGCTGGAAACATCTGGTAAGCCGACACAATTCAACCTCTTCGGAGATGGGGCAGGGAGTCGCATAATTGCTAATTTCTTCTCGCTGAATGGGGCTGAAGCCTGACTCTCGGTACGGAATATGGATCTCGAGGTACGAAACATTGGGGATGCCCCTGAAACCCCTGCATCGCCCATTCCACTCTCCTGTTCCTGGAGCTCTTGCTGCATCGTATCCACACCAGGCCTTTCTGAATGGGAGTAAATTCTCACTTGCCTCTGAATTAACCCCATAGTAACAATTGCTCTAGATTGCTGCAGACCAGGGGTCCCTGAGCCCTTGATCAGCCGTCTAAATAAGGCACCACAATTGGCTGCTGCTAGTCACATGTGTCGGCAGCCAGGAAAGAGAAAACGACCCTGTTCCACATGACAGTCGGTGGTCAATTGCAGGGCCACATTTCGCCGGTCTGTATATGCGCAGTGGGTCTCCAGCAATCTGGGGTGTATATGCGCAGTGGGGCTCCAGCAATCTGGGGTGTATATGCGCAGTGGGGCTCCAGCAATCTGGGGTGTATATGGGCAGTGGGGCTCCAGCAATCTGGGGTGTATATGCGCAGTGGGGCTCCAGCAATCTGGGGTGTATATGCGCAGTGGGGCTCCAGCAATCTGGGGTGTATATGCGCAGTGGGGCTCCAGCAATCTGGGGTGTATATGCGCAGTGGGGCTCCAGCAATCTGGATGTGCCACTTGGCTGGCCCCCGTGACTTGGCTGGCCCCCGTGACTTGGCTGGCCCCCGTGACTTGGCTGGCCCCCGTGACTTGGCTGGCCCCCGTGACTTGGCTGGCCCCCGTGACTTGGCTGGCCCCCGTGACTTGGCTGGCCCCCGTGACTTGGCTGGCCCCCGTGACTTGGCTGGCCCCCGTGACTTGGCTGGCCCCCGTGACTTGGCCGGCCCCCGTGACTTGGCCGGCCCCCGTGACTTGGCCGGCCCCCGTGACTTGGCCGGCCCCCGTGACTTGGCCGGCCCCCGTGACTTGGCCGGCCCCCGTGACTTGGCCGGCCCCCGTGACTTGGCCGGCCCCCGTGACTTGGCCGGCCCCCGTGACTTGGCCGGCCCCCGTGACTTGGCCGGCCCCCGTGACTTGGCCGGCCCCCGTGACTTGGCCGGCCCCCGTGACTTGGCCGGCCCCCGTGACTTGGCCGGCCCCCGTGACTTGGCCGGCCCCCGTGACTTGGCCGGCCCCCGTGACTTGGCCGGCCCCCGTGACTTGACTCATAGGTGATGTGCTAGTAGATATCCGTCCTGAACAACAGGGCATCATCTGTATTACCCGTAGGACCCATCTATGCAATGGAGAAGGTCACATGGTGTTCAGGGCAGATCTCAGATTAGCATGAAGCAGCTGCAGAATATCATTACTACATACATACAGAATTATTTTCCTGTGGAACCTCCCTGATGTGCTGACTCTTCTCTCTTCTCCTCACAGGTTGTCGGCATTGTCACCAGGAAGGATCTAGCCCGCTATCGGATTGGCAAAAACGGCCTGGAGGAGCTGTCTCTGGCGCAGACGTGATGCCGTCGCCCTTTATAGTGCTAACCAAATATCTCTTTTCACATTCTCTCTTTGAAACGGACGTTACCGGTTCTGTGAACTCGTGGCACTGCCGGACCTAAAGCATCTTGCCTGTGCTGCCTCAGTGGCCAAGGAGTTACACAGCGGGGACCTGCTTTTAAGTCCCTTTATTGTCAGACTCCCATCATGGTCAACACTGCTGACATCAAAGAACTTGACTGTTAGAATAGAATATTTTGCTGCAGGGATGCTGTCTTCAGGGGTCAAATATTCAAATGTGGTTCGTGGGTGGGGGGTGGCCTATGGTGCAGGAACACTATAGAATGGGAGATGTTTACTAGTGTTTGGGTCCTGCTTGCTGCTGGGTTTGCTGGATGATTCTGGCTGCTGATTTTAGGATCATTGTGTACAATTCTGTAAATGGAGTTGAATGGGATCAGTTTGCTTTCTCCATTGTTTGAATTAATAGAAAATGGCCGCACCAACTTAAATCTCAATACAAGAGTAACCTTGAGCCTACACACTAGACAACTCTCTGCAGAGATGCCTCCACAAAGCCCAAGTAAAAATATATGCGCTACTCTAAGTTAGTTAAACATATAATCTTTTATTAAGTCATATACAAGACAACTTAATAAAATAACCTTTTAAATACATGTAAATAACACCACATGACACTAGAGGGCGCTGGTGGTTAAAAATCTGGTAAACATAATCTTGTCTTCCTATATGTCCCTATGGGTCCTATTTGTTCCCAAAAGTGCAATTAATGAAGATACAATATAAAGTACTAAACCAATCAATAACACGAAGTGCATATGTGCAATTAACAACATGATGATAATAAATAACAGCATAATATAATCCATAAGCGGGACACAGCGGAGTGGCCAAAAGGGACAGAAACGCACACAAAGAGGGTCTTACATGTAAGATGAACTAGCAGCACCCTTCCCCCGTCCTACGCGTTACGTGACGTCACCGTCACTTCCTCAGGGCCAGTCAATGTGCCCATGAAGAAAATTATCTTACATGTAAGACCCTCTTTGTGTGTGTTTCTGGCTCTTTTGGCCACTCCACTGTGTCCCTCTTATGGATTATATTATGCTGTTATTCCCAGGGGTCCTCATAATCCCCATGTGTGAAACTCAACGAGAGTGCCAGTAGTCTTACCTCACCAGCGATCCCACATCACATATGCAAGCTCTCTGCCAATAGGCTTTCTATGCTGTGCATATTGATGAACCACAAAGAAAGCTCAAAGGTAGGGGTAGCACTTCTCTGTGGCTGTGTATATCTGAATCGGTCCTATCTGATCGGAGCATTTATTAGCCAATGAGATGCCGCTGCCTGTGCATACACTGTGCGATTGCTAGAAAGGCGAGTTTCACACCTCAGGACATCCCTATTTGGAATATTAACAATATGGTTGGCACTCCAGAAAAGTCAACAGGGAAAGAAGGTAAGTAACTATGTGGGTGCTACCTCCATCTTAAAATATTAACTCTCAGCTTGGGTGGTCCTGGCATACACCCCTGTCTTCCAGCATTTGAGGAGGAGTGTGCCCCCTTGTGACTATTGGCAGGGGTGCACCCGCAGTATGTGGCCTCCCATATACTTCCTATGGGGTTAAAGTGGACCAACACACAGGATTTTGTCTATCCTGGGTTTTGGTCCACTTCCCCGCTATGTGAAACCCCCCAGACTTCCGTAAAAACTCACCTCACCCGCTTCTACGGCGCTTGTGCGGCCGCTCGTTCAATCAGCGCGCTCGGAGCTGCTGTGATATGCGCGTCAAAGCGCCGTCAAGCCCCAGCGGCTCCGAGCACGCTGGTGGCCGCATCTCGCGCTTCCCTCTAACAGGCAGTGTGCCCAGGCTGGCCATTCACTCTGCTAGAGAGACGCGCGGGATGCGGCCTGTGCATGCGCTGTTGAACCGGGAGTAAGGTAAGGTTAGCTGGGCATCCCGATTTTGGATGCCCCGCGAGAAGGGATCGGATCGACCTGGGAATCGTATTGATTTCTGGGCCGATCCAGGGGGGTGAACAATAATTCACAGACTGTCCACATAGAGACCTACTGAAAGCGGTGTCGATCCCAGCCGGACGCAAGCAGGACCTCAATGCTGTTTTTTCACTTTAGGATGTGGTGCAGGGACACCCGCCTGGTAATTTTGAATATTAGACTGGTTGTGAAATGCTTTAGAATATTCAGTCCTAATGCAGGGTTACTTTCTTGTCATTTTAGAATATTTGCATCGTGTACAGAAACACTATATGACCACTTTTATACGCTCAATTTGGCTCAGGACCATTATCATTGATAAGCTTGGACTTGGGTTTCACACTCTTTAGCCAGATACAGTTATGTTTTTGGACCCAGCCTATGAACTCACCAAATGCTGGTGACATCACTAGGATGGGATAGTGACTTCACTAGAATGAAATGGTGGCCTCACCAGGATGGGGACAATTCATTGAGGTTAAATGATGAGCACATAAAGCACAGCCCTCTCTGTACCCCAGAATACTTTCCTTTTAACCGAGGACAAAGTAAAACAAACGTATACCATCTTGTATATGGCCCCTGTTCAGATTGTAGTCAGTGTGCAGGAAACTTTAGGACTGATTTTATCAAGCACTTCTAGCAGACTGAAAAAGGAAGATAGGATTTATATGAATATTTGCTGCACAATAATCTCCAAAACCCATTGAACTTGTGAAATACATTTGGCCCTGCTGATATTTCTTTTTAGGGGGTAGAACTAGAAATGGATATTTTTTCTTATCAAATTTCCCTAGAACACTTTTCTTTTTTTGCTCTCCCTCTCTTTTAGTTTTTAGGTGATTAGTCATTGCATAAGCGTGGCAATGACATCACTGCCACACACAGCAGTGGTAATTAATGGAGGAGGCGGAGCTTTACAGCTAAAACAGGCGCCATTATCTGGGATTAGAATGAAGTAAGAGCAGTAAAAATAGGCAAAAGTGACTATTCATGGGGAAAGCAATTTAGGGAATACAAGTTAAAAATATGGGTTTTGGTCTGCTTTAAGGTTTAGGCTCATGCGGATGTGCAGGAGAGCTGTGCCACATGTGCTTACAGTGTGTCTTTACCAGTCTTGGGCAATGCTTCAGTTAGTTCCGTTACATAGACGTCATTCTAGAATGAAGGGGCCGAGAGCAGGGCATGGGCTACTTACCCCAGCCATAGATTCTACAAGTTCCTGCCTTGCACAATACTGGGGTGGAGAAAGGAGACAAGCAGCCTATCCGCTTGCAGCACCTGTTCATGCGTGTGTCTTGGTATTCCCCAATCCTTACTTAAAGCGGACCAACAGTCAAAAATGAATTAAACCAGACCAACACAACAAACAATCCTCATATGCATGACTCCCTATGGTAAATTAGATTGCTGCCCATAAAAAATAATTGACCTTTTTTTAATGCCCACTGGGATAAATTTTAAAAACAAGATGGCCGCACATGGGCCTGCAGGCCACCTGCAAACAGGAAGTCGTGCTGGCCTTCCTGTTACTGCGCATTGTCCGTTATGTCAGTTGGGAGAGGAAGCTCCAAAATGGCTGCTACCTTTTTATTTCCAATTGTTTCAGGCTGTTGGTCCGGGTTAAGTTTTTCAATGTACATCTAGATCTGTTTTATTTTTTTGTCATGTCTCAGTATACATTTAATATTGTTTTCGATATATTGTGCCTCTAGAAATCGTTATTAAACTCCTGATTTTACCAGCAAGTGTCTGGATGTCAGTGGACGTGCTTGTGTGATTGGTGTGCGATTTATATGCCTCTTGACAGGCCAAGCTAACTGAAGCATTCTGGGTAAAGCATTCTGCCTGATTCTTGGAATGCTCCTCTACTTTAGTTATAGTGTTCCATTATAACAGGGGTGGGCAATTATTTTTTCCGTGGGGCCACATGAGAAACTAAAAATATTGTGGAGGGCCACTGAGCTATGGGCGTCTAAGCGACGTCTAAGCTCAGTGGCTCCAAACGCTTTGGCGGCCGCATCTCGCGCTTCCCTCTAACAGGGCATGTGCTCTGCTAGAGGGATAGCGGGTATGCAGACGCGGCCTGCGCATGCGCCGTTTGACTGGGAAAGAAGGTGAGTTTATGGGCAACCTGGGGGGTTTCACACAGCGGGGAGGGGATCTATAAGATTCCCGGGCCGATACAGCAGGGTTTTGGTCCACTTTAAACGTTCTGGTGTGATCATTTCCCAGCCAATCAGAGACGCCCTTGGCTTCTGGAAGGAGAGCTCAGGTAAGGTTTGGCCCCCTATCTGGTCAGATGCTTCACACAGAGTTGTATTTAGAATGGCTGTTGTGTGTGATGTGGCCCCCTGCATGCACCCAGACAGCTCTGTTTCCTCACATGTTTCAGACGCAGCAGCAATGGCACACATCGCCTCATTGGGAACGCGCCAGACCCAACGAGCCAATTGGCTGCTGCTTAACTTAAGTGATCGCCTGTGTACAGGGAGGGAGGCGCCTGCCCGTCCCTCTTTGCAGGCGCCTCCTGTACACAGGCGATCACTTAAGTTAAGCAACAGCCGATTGGCTCGTTGGGTCTGGCGCGTTCTCCCTTCCTCTGAGAACCCGATGATCCAGTTTTCGCCATTGCTGCTGCATCTCTTAACGGCCAGGACGCTCTGACTATAAGGAAAGATTCGGAGAATTAAATCTGTTAAGTCTTGAGAGGAGATGACTGAGGGGGACATAACTTCTATATAAATGTATGTATAAATATATAAATGTCAATAGAAAAAATATGGGCAAATACTATTTCAGGTAAAATCATCCCTAAAGACAAGGGCACGCTCCCTTCAACTGGAAAAAAAATTACATCTCTGGAGACGGCAATCATTTTTTACCATAAGAACTATAAATCTGTGGAATAGCCTCCCACAGAAGCTTGTTACAACATCAACTGCTGACAGCTTCAAAAAAGTATTAGATGCTTATTTAGAAGAAAATAACATTAACAGTTACTATTAGCTGTTATCATTAAAGCGGACCTTCACTCTGAATAAGAGCATATCTTATATGTTTCCCACACCCTGTACATACAGATTGCTCACATTAAAAATCATCCTACCTGCATCTACTGCATGTTATGAGCCTTTAAACATCCAAGATGGCGGCTTATGGAAGCCACTGTCTTATCAGGCAGCCTGCAAACAGGAAGTGCCTCCTGACTGTGCTGCTCTGCATTCTGGGACTGCTGACCTTTTCCTGACCCCAGCTCTGCTCTGTCTGACAAAGCACAGCTATAACCCGCCCCCCTGTACCTTATCCCACTCTCCTCTCCTCAGTAAGTGTGATGCTTCTGAGTTAAGATGGCGGCGCCGGTATCCTAAATTCCTGAACACAGTTGCAGCCCAGTGGGGGAAAGAATAATAAGTTAGTGACTAAAAACTTAAAATATATTAATTTTAGATGCTGGGGAACCGTTTTTTAAGAGTTTGGGCTTTTCATTAAATCATGGTGAAGGTCCGGTTTAAAATAAAAAAATAACTTCCCCTACCCCAACACCCTTGGTTGAACTTGATGGACATGTCTTAATTCAACCTTATTAACTATGTAAGTAAATTTTAAACTGGCTGCAGACACCAATGGATGGTGGCCAGAGAAGCATCAAAGCATGCTAGCCAGAGACGAGCCAATGGATTTGTGGTAGTTTGCAGCCTAGTCCAGAGCCAGAGGACTTTTAAAGAGACAGCCAAAATAATCTCCAGGGCATGATGGCCGGGCAGGAACCAATGGTAGTTTATAGGTCTTCTAGACCAGTGGTCCTCAACCCTGTCCTCAAGGCCCACCAACATGTCATGTTTTTTTGGATCTCCAAATAGCCAGCTCTATTGCTCTGCAGCTGCACTAATTACTCCACCTGTGCATCTTTGTGGAGATCTGCAAAACCTGGCCTGTTGGTGGGCCTTGAGGACAGGGTTGGGGACCACTGTTCTAGACTACACTTCCAGGCTGGCCTGCAAAGAATCAGCCAGAGATATGCAAAGGGAAGCTAGTCAAAGACCAAAGCAATCTGGCCAGTGATGGTCCAAGGGATGTGTGATCATTTCAAGCTAGTCCAGAAGTCCAGTTCAGAAGACCTGTAAATGGCCATCCAAATACCATAGTATGTTAGCCAGCGAAGGGATGCCGGCTGGAGAAGGGCCAGCCCTTAAAGCGGGTCAACCGATGCGGTCCAGCCTTGGAATCTAAAAAGCGGGGTGCCCTGCTGTGTGAAACCCCCAGGGTCGCTGCTATACTCTCCTTTCCCCGTGGCTCCTGCAATGCTGCAATCGTGGGCTGCTGCCTTGTCTTCCCTGTAAGCTGTGCTTACTCCTGCATGCAGCAGTCTGATACATGGGTGCCGGAGCTGGCGCGACCCAGCATGATAACTAGGGATGCACCCAGCCGGCGTTTATACGTCACCTGACCTGATTTATAGTGGACCAATCACCCTCTGTGGCTGTCCTGGAATCTTAGATTGGCTGCTAGCCTGCTCCTGGGGCATCCTATTCTGGATGCCCTGCTGTGTGAAACCACCCCATCCCCAGGGCACCAGTAATCTTACCTGATCCCGGTGGCTCCCATGATGCGGTCTTTGCCGGTGGGCCGCATCCCCAGCATATCTGTAGCTGCTCGCGCCCAGCCACTTTACATCAGCAGCTTTGTGCCGCGCATTACTATGTGCTGCATAAATCGCTGATTGGCAGAGCGTGTGCACCATGGGAATGGAGGGAAGGTAAGTAGGCAATCTGGGGGTTGTCACCAGGTGATTTAAATAAAGTTACTTAAAGCAGACCAAAACCCGAACTCTCCTCCATGTCTCCTCCTTATGTCCGGCAATGAATGTTGATCAAATGAATTGCCGGTTCCTGCTGGCTGCACCCTCTGGCTCCCAGGCCAAAACTACAAGCCTCCTCTATTGCAATACTGGGTAGACAGAAGGGTGCAATTCTGCTATTCCTGGTGATAATTAAACCTGGGGGGGGGGCTGGAGCTCAATCCCTGCAATTGATACGTTTGTGGGGGACAAAAGGTCGGTATAGCCTTTATGTCTTGTGGCCATTAATAAATGAGGGGGTGTGGCTTAAACAAATGTCCCTCTTTCCCATCCTGAAAAGGTGGTAGGTACGCCTCTGTATTCATCTGAACATCCTCTATAAGGGTGACATCGCCCTTCATGTTTAAACGGCAGGCTGGAAAGGATTAGTCTCACCCCTCCAATGCCTGTATTTTGTTGGAAGGAAAACATTTGCCATCTATCCTATCGGGGCCGGCTCTAGGTTTGTGGGGCAAAAGAGTCTTAGTGGGCCCCAAAGTAGTGATGTCACATGATGTCACCATTTCTGCTGTCACAAATGGTTCGTCTTCTGCTGCTGATCACCCTCTAGTCCTTATTGCCTTCCCTATAGCCACCAATCACCCTCCAGTGCTTATTGCCTTCCCTATAGCTACCAATCACCCTCCAGTCCTTATTGCCTTCCCTATAGCCACCAATCGCCCCCAGTCCTTATTGCCTTCCCTATAGCCACCAACCACCCTCTAGTCCTTATTGCCTTCCCTATAGCCACCAATCGCCCCCAGTCCTTATTGCCTTCCCTATAGCCACCAATCACCCTCCAGTCCTTATTGCCTTCCCTATAGCCACCAATCACCCTCTAGTCCTTATTGCCTTCTCTATAGCTACCAATCACCCTCTAGTCCTTATTGCCTTCCCTATAACCACCAATCGTCCTCTAGTCCTTATTGCCTTCCCTATAGCCACCAATCACCCTCCAGTCCTTATTGCCTTCCCTATAGCCACCAATCACCCTCTAGTCCTTATTGCCTTCTCTATAGCTACCAATCACCCTCTAGTCCTTATTGCCTTCCCTATAACCACTAATCGTCCTCTAGTCCTTATTGCCTTCCCTATAGCCACCAATAACCCTCCAGTCCTTATTGCCTTCCCTATAGCCACCAATCACCCTCTAGTCATTATTGCCTTCTCTATAGCTACCAATCACCCTCTAGTCCTTATTGCCTTCCCTATAACCACCAATCGTCCTCTAGTCCTTATTGCCTTCCCTATAGCCACCAATCACCCTCCAGTCCTTATTGCCTTCCCTATAGCCACCAATCACCCTCCAGTCCATGTTGCCTTCCCTATAGCCACCAATCGTCCTCTAGTCCTTATTGCCTTCCCTATAGCTACCAATCATCCTCCAGTCCTTATTGCCTTCCCTATAGCCACCAATCACCCTCCAGTCCATGTTGCCTTCCCTATAGCCACCAATCACCCTCTAGTCCTTATTGCCTTCCCTTTAGTCACCAATCATCCTCCAGTCCTTATTGCCTTCCCTATAGCTACCAATCACCCTCCAGTCCTTATTGCCTTCCCTATAGCCACCAGTCCTTATTGCCTTCCCTATAGCCACCAGTCCTTATTGCCTTCCCTATAGCTACCAATCACCCTCCAGTCCTTATTGCCTTCCCTATAGCCACCAGTCCTTATTGCCTTCCCTATAGCCACCAGTCCTTATTGCCTTCCCTATAGCCACCAATCATCCTCTAGTCCTTATTGCCTTCCCTATAGCCACCAATCGTCCTCCAGTCCTTATTGCCTTCCCTATAGCCACCAATCACCCTCCAGTCCTTATTGCCTTCCCTATAGCCACCAATCGCTCTCCAGTCCTTTATTGCCTTCCCTACAACCACCAATCACCCTCCAGTCCTTATTGCCTTCACTATAGCCACCAATCACCCTCCAGTCCTTTATTGCCTTCCCTATAACCACCAATCACCCTCTAGTCCTTATTGCCTTCCCTATAGCCACCAATCACCCTCCAGTCCATATTGCCTTCCCTATAGCCACCAATCACCCTCCAGGCCTTATTGCCTTCCCTATAGTCACCAATCACCCTCTAGTCCTTATTGTCTTCCCTATAACCACCAACCATCCTCTAGTCCTTGTTGCATTCCTTACTTCCACCAAGCACCCTTCAGCCCTTACTGCTTGCTCCGCTGCCATTAAAGACTCCCTCATTGCTGTCAGCTGTCACCTGGTTCTCCCCACCCTCATTCCATACCACCGTCTCCAATGTGGCTGATTATCCCCTGTTGCTGAGCACAGCCATGAGTAGGTCTGCACACAACACCCATCGGGTTAGAGCGCCCCAAAGTGCATGCATCAAACTTTATCGCAGGTGTTCCCACCACCGAAAGGCTATAAAGTTTGATGCATGCACTTCGGGACGCTCTAATTCAGCTGTGAAAGGCCTATCAAGAAAAGCTCTGTGTTCTTACAATTACGCTATACCAGGATTGGGACTTCCTTACACGTTGAGCAGTTTTTAAGCATTTTTCTGTTTAATGTGTGTGTGCGCGGTGTCTGTATAATCTTTACTTTAAGTATTATACCTGTTAACACAACACCCATCGTTCAGTGGTTCAGGACCTCTGTGAAATAATACCATGGACAAGTGTGAGCCTGAGAGGGCTCCTGAAGATGGCAGAGGCCCTGGCAATCGCATAGGTTTGCCCTGTGCTGGCCCTGCATCCTATATCGATTTAGCTCAGTATGGTGGCATATTAACTATAAACACAGAGGTTAGAGGTCCTGTGCATGCCACAATTTTTTTTCATCCCTTCAGCCATGCAGAACCTTTTTCATCCCACGCTCTTACCCCAGCTGTCATACGTAGAGGATTGTGCAGGCAGGCCCCTGGAGTTTAAAAGACCCAAATTGCGATGCCCCATTGTGTGAGCCCCACCAGATTGTCCCAAATACACTCATCTTTTTAGGGGCTCCCACGCTGTGCTTGCCAGTCACCGTTACATCCCAGGCACCCCTGAAGATGAGGCACACGCTCCTTCGCCCAACCACTCAGAAAGCCAGGGGGCAGGAGTGCACCGCACATTACAGGGAAACCAGGGGCACGCCTGCTCCTGCTCCCCTATTCTGGGCTCTCTGTTTAAAGTGGACCAAAACCCAAGATTTTGACTATCCTGGCTTTTGTTCCTTTCCCCCGGGGCACCCCGATCGGGGGTGCACCACTGTGCGAAACCCACCGGAACGCCAAGTGCAACTCACCTCTTCCCGGTCCTACGGCACATGCTCATATATGTCTTATTAGCATCTAGAATCGGGATGCCCCGCTTTGTGAAATTTAGCATGCCACGGGGGGAGGGAATTGATTGGCCCGGGAATCTTATAGTTCAATAAATAAAAGAACCATTAGTCATTTACATATATAAACACTGGTGATGGTGATGGCACCGGAAGCAACCTACCAATTTGTAGTATAGAGGTAAGTGACCAACTACGACCATCTACCATTGCTTTTAGAAATTGATATCTGCTGTAAGCAATGACCAAGGGGAGGCCAGTGAACAATGTCTTTTTAGCTTTTCTTAAACCGGACCTTCACCCTGAATAAGAGCCTATCTTATATGTTTCCCACACCCTGTACATACAGATTTCTCACATTAATCCGGACCTTCACCCTGAATAAGAGCCTATCTTATATGTTTCCCACACCCTGTACATACAGATTGCTCACATTAATCCGGACCTTCACCCTGAATAAGAGCCTATCTTATGTTTCTCACACCCTGTACATACAGATTGCCCACATTAATCCAGACCTTCACCCTGAATAAGAGCCTATCTTATATGTTTCCCCCACCCTGTACATACAGGTTGCTCACATTAATCCGGACCTTCACCCTGAATAAGAGCCTATCTTATATGTTTCCCCCATCCTGTACATACAGATTGCCCACATTAATCCGGACCTTCACCCTGAATAAGAGCCTATCTTATATGTTTCCCACACCCTGTACATACAGATTGCTCACATTAATCCGGACCTTCACCCTGAATAAGAGCCTATCTTATGTTTCTCACACCCTGTACATACAGATTGCCCACATTAATCCAGACCTTCACCCTGAATAAGAGCCTATCTTATATGTTTCCCCCACCCTGTACATACAGGTTGCTCACATTAATCCGGACCTTCACCCTGAATAAGAGCCTATCTTATATGTTTCCCCCATCCTGTACATACAGATTGCTCACATTAATCCGGACCTTCACCCTGAATAAGAGCCTATCTTATATGTTTCCCACACCCTGTACATACAGATTGCTCACATTAAAAATCATCCTACCTGCATCTACTGCATGTTATGAGCCTTTAAACATCCAAGATGGCGGCTCATGGAGCATCTGGAGTGTCTTCTGAGGCTGTGAATTCTGGGATTGCGCTGGGTGTTGGTCCACTTTAACCTGGGCCATATGCTGACCATTAATCTGGGAACCAGGGAAAGATAATGATGTGTGGGGGGTTGTCACACAATGGAAAATGCCAAATCAGCATAACCTAGGGGCAAGCACCAAAGACCCGAGATAGAGAAAATCCCAGGTTTAGTCTACTGCATGCGGGTGCTTGTAGTTCCATGACAGTTTAGGAGATGCTAGCGAGGGGGGGGAGCTACACACGTTGGCCTTGATTCAATAAAGGTAGAAGAAAAATTCTAATGGTAATAAAAGATTCAATTCATGAGAAAAAAGCCTGAGAATGTCACTTACTGAATCACCAGATAAAAAGACAATGAAAGTCAATGGCACTTTTTTACTCCTAAGGAAAGTAGAGAACTGTTTCCTCCTTTCTACTCTGTAGTAAAAGCTGCCATTGACTTTCATTGTCTTTTTATCTAGTGATTCAGTAACAGTGACATTCTCAGGCTTTTTTCTCATGAATTGAGTTTGTTACTACCATGAGAATTTTTTTCTACCTTTATTGAATCGAGGCCATTGACTCCTGAGCACTGCAGGACCTGCATTCAATTCTCTGATCTGATAAATGGTTGAATCTATAAGGAAAGGATAGCCTCCGCACTCCAATGTGAGGGTGCACGATCCGGGGTGGTCCCAAACCCCAATAGTCCAACGTTGCACAGAAGTAGATGGATCCGCACTCCTTAAAATTCAAATTCTTTATTTCCAAAATTACTAAAAGCATCAGTGTCTCCAAATAAATCGAAGAAACTCCAACAATAAAATCAAAGTGGATTCGGGCAGAAGAAAGAAATGGGGCCCTCTGATGCGTTTCGGGTCTTTCAACGGCCCTTAATCATAGATGATTAAGGGCCGTTGAAAGACCCGAAACGCGTCAGAGGGCCCCATTTCTTTCTTCTGCCCGAATCCACTTTGATTTTATTCTGTGCAAAATGGTTGAATCTAGACAGACCTCTTAGTATTCAGAAAAGTGTAACAGATGATCAAATCAGTTTTGAAAATCTTTATTAAAGAAAAATATATCTAGATATAAGGTAGCTTTTTATATACACTGTATATCAACATAGATAATAAAGCTGGGTACAGCCGTGCAACAAAGAGCAGTCAGAAAAAATCTCTTATTTGAATCCTTTCATTCAAAAATGGAACTACTAAGATTCCAGATACCCAGTTTCCCCCTGAAAATAAGACCTAATTACAATTCATAATCTAGCTGCCGGGCTTCAGCAGAGGGATGGGTGCGGCTGTAAAGGAGGGTGAGGGCACATATCAAGTCACACAGATAAGCTTGTCCAGGAGTGGAGCTAGGGGGGAGCAGGGGGAGCACTTGCCCCGGGTGCAGCAGGTCAGGGGGCGCCAAAGGGAGTCCTGATAACAGATGGAGTGAAATATAAACCCTTCCCCTGAAAATAAGTCCTAAGTCCCAATTCATAATCCAGCCGCCGGGCTTCAGCAGAGGGATGGGAGCGGCTATAAAGGAGGGTGAGGGCACATATCAAGTCACGCAGATAAGCTTGTCCAGGGGCGTAGCTAGGGGGAGCACTGATAACAGGTGGGGGCGCCATTTCGAATCATTGCCAGAAAGTCTAGCTACTCCTCTGTCAGGAGTGAAATGTCTGATATTGCTGGCTTTACCCCAGCCTGCCGTCACACTGCGCACATGACCGAATCCTCTCGCTCGTCCCCGCCAGCCGCCTCGGTGCATGTACTGTACTGCAGCTGCTGTGCTGCTGTCACCATCTTTCTGTCTAGAAGAAATCCCCTGTAAATAAGCCCTTTGGCGCAAAAATTAATATAAGACCAGTCTTATTTGCGGGGGAACACAGTAATAACTATCCTTTCCACCCCTCGGCTGTTGTTCTCCTTCCCAGATGGATGTCTCCTTTTTCTAGATTCCCTATCAGAGGTGACTTGTTGTCATCTGCCATATTTTCATTAACATTAAAGTGGACCAAAACCCAGCATAGTCAATAGTTTTGACTATCCTGGGTTTTGGTCCTTTCCCCGGGGGCACCCCGATCGGGGGTGCCCCACTGTGTGAAATCCCCCCAGATCGCTGCAGCCAACTCACCTCTTCTCGGTCCCACGGCGCATCTAAGAGCAGCGGCTCCGACGGCTGCATCCTCCGCTTCCCTCTAACAGGGAGCGTGCCGGCGCCGGCCACTCATAAATGCCTGGCGCAGGCACACACACTGCTAGAGGGAAGCGGAGGATGCGGCCATCAGAGCTCTTAGACGCGCCGTGGGACCGGGAAGAGGCGAGTTGGCTGCGGTGATCTGGGGGGGGGGGGGGGGTTCACACAGTGGGGCACCCCCCGATCGGGGTGCCCCCAGGGAAAGGACCAAAACCCAGGATAGGCACGATAGTGGGTTTTGGTCCACTTTAACTGTGGCAAATGATTGCTGGAGGGGAAAAAAACTATCTGATTTTTTTTTTTTTTTTGGCAGGGAACACTCCAGTATTAGAATTACAGATAATAGAACTTTCCTATGATCTGTGCTCTGCTTGCACATCAATAAATAAAAGAACCATTAGTCATATACATATAACACAGGTGAAGGTGATGGCAACCTATCAGCTTGTAGTACAGAGGTAAGTGACCAACTACGACCATCTACAATTGCTTTTAGAACTTGATATCTACTGTAAGCAATGGCCAAGGGGCGGTCAGTGAAGAATGTCTTTTTAGCTTTTCCTAAAGCAGACCTTCACCCTGAATAAGAGCCTATCTTATATATTTCCCACACCCTGTACATACAGATTGCTCACATTAACCCGGACCTTCACACTGAATAAGAGCCTATCTTATATGTTTCCCACACCCTGTACATACAGATTGCTTACATTAATCCGGACCTTCACCCTGAATAAGAGCCTATCTTATATGTTTCCCCCACCCTGTACATACAGATTGCTCACATTAAAAATCACCCTACCTGCATCTACTGCATGCTAGGAAGCCTGCAAACAGGAAATGTCTTCTGACTGTGCTGCTCTGCATTCTGGGATTGCTGTCCTTTCCCTGACCCCAGCTCTCCACTGTCTGTGCAAAGCCCAGCTATAACCCCGCCCCCTGCTCTCCTCTCTTCAGTATGTGTGATGCTATAGAGGCAAGATGGCGGCGCCTGTATCCTAGAGTCCTGAACAGAGTTGCAGCCCAGTGGGGGAAAGAATAATAAGTAAGTGACTAAAAACTTAAAGCTGTGCTTCACCCTGAATAAGAGCCTATCTTATATGTTTCCCACACCCTGTACATACATATTGCTCACATTTAAAATCACCCTGCCTGTATCTACTGCATGTTATAAGCCTTGTTATAAGCCTTTAAACATCCAAGATGGCGGCTCATGTAACATCAGGCAGCCTGCAAACAGGAAGTGCCTTCTGACTGTGCTGCTCTGTCTGAGCAAAGCACAGCTATAACCCCCGCCCCCCCCGTACTTTATCCCACTCTACTCTCCTCAGTAAGTGTGATGCGGCGCCTGTATCCTAAGAACCTGAACAGAGTCGCAGCCCAGTGGGGGAAAGAATAATAAGTGACTAAAAACTTAAAATATATTAATTTTAGATGCTGGGGAATCATTTTTTTAAGGGTTTGGGCTTTTCATTAAATCATGGTGAACGTCCAGTGAACGTCCAGTCAAGGAGTAGTTCCTTGACACATGGGTTGGGAACCCAATGAAAATGGGATGAGACTGCAGAAAGGTGGTGCAAAGGTTGTGGCTGGGGGAAAAAGGGAAAGCGCAATGTCCCAGGTACTTTACCTTTTGGATGGGGGAACCTTGTCAGCACTCCCCAACCCTCTCCACGAGAGCCACCAACAGTCCATGCTTTGCAGATCTTCACGCTGATGTACAGGTGAAGTAAATGGCGTGCATATGTAATGCCGGGCAAACGGCTCTATTTACATGCAGGGTTCCGGCAATCAGGCAGCGGGCGCATCCCCGTAGTGAGAGCGTTCCCACCCCTAGCCTGCAGGCGGGTGCGTGCTCGCAGCACAGGTATGCGGCCGTCGGTTACATTGGCGAGGGATCCTGGAAGCAGGCGAGTGTAGTGGCAATATACCTGTAACCAGTTAACTCCGTAATGTGACCCTTTAACCTGTTTATCCCACCATACTGCGGGAAGAATATAATAATAATTTTGTTTGTGATTGGTCCATATTCCGGCCTTTCAAATCGTACTTTTCCCCAAGGCTAGGCACTTCCCAGGTTGTTTTTTGTTATAGCTTTGGATTATGACCACACCTTCTTTATCTGTTAAAAATATATAAACTTTTATTAATAAATATGGATTCATCACTTCATTATTACATTACATCATTTATTAACAACATGATTAATTTCACCCTTTCATTCCATTGCTTCCTTTTTCTCCTATTGTTGGAGCATTAAAGCAGGGCAGACATGTTTCACCCACTCAAGCTTTCTCAATGCCCTGTATGCGGAAATATATATTATGTTAGAGCTTTTTGATATTTACATGTTCTTTGACATTGTGATGCGTTTTTTACGGTAATGAAGACTATGCGAAAAATACCTCAATAGCTGTTCATAAAAGATATATGTACATTTTTTTCCCAGGGGAGAAATGATGGTGGCCCCTTCTTGTTTAGCTCTGATTCACCGGCCCTTTAAGAATCAATAGGGCAAAGAAGTAAGTATAGGTCTTAACAGGTACCCATAAAAATATCTGCCAAATGAATTGTGTTGCCTGGTGGTATTTTTCGCATATTCTTCATTACTACAATGTATAACAAGTATCATGATGTCAAAGAACATGCATATAAGAAAAAGCTCTAACATAATATATATTTCCGCATATAGTAATAGAGTATGGTGCACCACTAATAATAATGAATAGAGGCGTGCTCACTTAATATATTCTAATACAATCCAAAGTGGAACCTAGGGTCAAGCATCCCCATAGGGACCACAGAAAAAGGAGCACAGCCAATGGCTGTGCTCCGTTTTCTGTGGTCCCTATGGGGATGCTTGACCCTAGGTTCCCCTTTGGATTGTATTTCCTCATATAGGGCACTGAGAAAGCCCAACAGGGTGAAACATGTCTGCCCTGCTTTAGTGCTCCAACAATAGGAGAAAAAGGAAACAATGGAATGAAATGGTGAAATCAATCATGTTGTTAATAAATTATGTAATGTAATAATGAAGTCATGAATCTACACTTATATCAGAGAGCTCTTTTTTTTAAAAAGAAACATTTATTAATAAAAGTTAATATATTTTTAACAGATAAAGAAGGTGTGGTCATATTCCAAAGCTGTAAAGAAAAAAGCAACGTGAGAAGTGCCTAACCCCGGGGAAAAGTACGAGTGTAGTGGCACCCGGGAGATTCACACAGCGGGGCATCCTGATCTGGGATGCCCGGGGGAAGGCCATGGAATCTTTTATATGTTCCGCTTTAACTTTTTCTTTGTGTTATCAGAGCTTAATAAGGCATCTCTTTACAACCAAGGAGCAATATATTTCATATATATTGAAGGAGTCTCTGTCTTCTTTTGTTTTCTTTCCAAAACACCTTTTGGATGTCATAGCGGATGAGTTTAGAGAACTTTTTCTTGGCCATTTCAGTAGTGGTTGTAGTGTGTTCTTCACAATCTCTGTAATCTCTATAGGTCAGGGGTACTCAACCACTTCATGTAAAGGTTCATGTACAGAAATCTGGTGAAAGGTGAAAGTCCGAGCAGGGAACAGTCACGGGGGAAGGGGGTTTACCCCAAGAATAGGCACTGGGGAAAAACAGCTTTTTTTTTGGCCCCACAGAACTGACATCTTGGGCCTGCGGCACACTGCTCTTAACCCCCTGTGCATTCTGTACAGGGGTGGACTAGGGCCCAAAATGTTACCGGCAATGAGGTCTGATAATAAGGATGGATAGATAGGGCTCGGGGAGAGGGATGAATGGGAGAGGAGCTGTAAGGAAGAGGGATGGATAGACCAGGAAGTGCAGGGAGGGATGGAGAGAGCTGGGAGAAGGGATGGATGGGCAGAACTAGAAGGACAGGAATGGATTGGCAGAGCTGGGAAGGTAGATGGTCAGAGCTGGAAGAAGGACTAATGGATTGGCAAAGCTGGGAGGACAGGAATGGATTAGGCACAGAGACTGGACTGGATGGGGCAGAGCTGAGGGGATAGGGATTGGATGGGCAAAGCTGGAAGGACAGAAATAAATCGAGCAGAGCGACTGGGTTGGATGGGGCAGAGCTGAGGGGACAGGGATTGGATGGGCAAAGCTGGAAGGACAGGAATGAATCGAGCAGAGCGACTGGGTTGGATGGGGCAGGGCTGAGGAGACAGGGATTGGATGGGCAAAGCTGGAAGGACAGGAATAAATCGAGCAGAGCGACTGGGTTGGGTGGGGCAGAGCTGAGGGGACAGGGATTGAATGGGCAAAGCTGGAAGGACAGGAATGGATCAAGCAGAGCGACTGGGTTGGATGGGGCAGAGCTGAGGGGACAGGGATTGGATGGGCAAAGCTGGAAGGACAGGAATGGATCGAGCAGAGCGACTGGGTTGGATGGGGCAGGGCTGAGGAGACAGGGATTGGATGGGCAAAGCTGGAAGGACAGGAATAAATTGAGCAGAGCGACTGGGTTGGGTGGGGCAGAGCTGAGGGGACAGGGATTGGATGGGCAAAGCTGGAAGGACAGGAATAAATTGAGCAGAGCGACTGGGTTAGATGGGGCAGAGCTGAGGGGACAGGGATTGGATGGGCAAAGCTGGAAGGACAGGAATGGATCGAGCAGAGCGACTGGGTTGGATGGGGCAAAGCTGAGGGGACAGGGATTGGATGGGCAAAGCTGGAAGGACAGGAATGATTCGAGCAGAGCGACTGGGTTGGATGGGGCAGAGCTGAGGAGACAGGGATGGATGGGGCAAAGAGACAGAGAAACAAAGTTTGTGTGTACCTTGCAATGCCACTTTCCACCTGTGCAGTACTTAATATTGCAATGCTAGGTGCCAGGGAGCCATGACACTGACAGGGAGACATCGCTGATCAAGTAAAGGAGGCTGTGCTGAGTATGGCAACACAGAGGCAACTGAGTGCAGTGCTCTCAGGGCATGGGTCAGGAAATCTGGAGCCAAGGTCCGCATTCAGACCCCGGTCCGCCATTTGAGTACGGCTGCTCTAGGTGGTACTTGCTTAACCTTGACTTACACAACCTCTGACATTGTGATGGTGGTTCAAAATTAGGTACAGTTCCCGGCCTTTTATAAAAGCAGACGATGCCTTCAGTAGCTGTTATCTGCCTCATTTTTATTCATCACTCTATCTGCTGAATTCACCTAGGAGATCCTTACCACCGCTATGTAGCTCATTCTGAGCTTCTGACGTCCAGTTGTCCAGGAGGTCACTGAAGTCTGGCGTATTGGTGTTTAACATATAGGACGGATCCGGTAGAGGTTCTCTCCAGAATGACAGCGGCAATTGCCGCCTGTGCATGGGAACGATGTGTGCGTACTTCCGGTCTAGTCTGGTTATGGATGTCTTCTGCCTGAAGTACTTTCGAAGACCAAAGTCGAAAAGCTCCGTCAGAGGCCCCAGCTTCTTAGGGTCTTCCTTGGTGCAGATGTTTTTTAACATTTTTTCATCTAAATCCACCGGAGGGGTAAGTGGATTAAAGAAGTCGTCCTTGTCATGTTCTTTGCTTTGTGCTATCTTCATCAGATCTTGGTAATACATCTCCTGACCTCCTGACATCCGGGGAGAGATGCAGTCGTCGTAAATATTGCAGGAATCTGGATCTTCATCTTTGGTTTTCTGTCCAAAATATCTCTGGATGTCTGAGCTGATGAGCTCTGAGAACTTTAGAAGCTGTTCAGTCATTTCAGTAGTGGACGCTGCGTGTTGGTTACAGGAAACATTGGTGGACTTGATGGCTGGCGGTTCTCCATCAGACAAGACCTCCATATCATCTATGAGGTCATCATCTTCCATTTCTTCTTCTGAGGAATCCTCAAAGTCCACATCTTGAGTCAGGCCAGTGAGGGAATATGGGTTCTGAAAGGAAGGAGGTAATATGAACTCGGAGAGGTTGCGGATTACACCAGTCGCCATTGTATTGAGCAAGAAACCTACAAAACAGAGAAAACACAAATAAAATACAATACACTGTTAGGCGTAGAAAAAAACTGCTTAATATGTAAAGTTCTGCTTTAGAATGTCTCCCTAACAATAGGCATTGCTGTAGCATGCTCATCTTGCTCTAGGTCTTACCCATAGGCATCAGGGCCGTATTTGCCCCAAGGCAAACCTAGGCACGTGCCTAGGGTAGGGCTACAGGCGGGGGCGGGCTTGGGGCAGAGACCAGCATGAATTTAATAAAAAAAAAAAAAAAAAAATCACAGTTGCCTCCATTGAAGCTGCCGTCGGCGATGCGGAAGGGTGGCGATAGATTGACAGTTTCTTTACCCCTCCAGTCCCTGCGCATTGCCGCTGCTTCAGTATGTGACTGGGCAAGCAGAAACCCATGGCGTCTCACCCCACCCCGCCTCGCTCCAATCTACTCCATCCCCACCTCGCCCCTCCTCGGCCCGGCCCGCCCCACCCCACCCTGCCTCGCTTCCCTCCCTGCAGCCGCTGTCTGTCTTCTATGACAGGAGCTGCACAATAGGAGATGCGGAAGTTCGGCGGGGCGTGGTCGTGCTGTCTGCTGCCTGGTGAGAGAACATGTGCTCATCCACCCTCAAGGTAAGATTATGTTTGTGAGTGGGAGGGGGGTAGAGGGGCCAACCACCAGTGCCAGCTGAAAAAGTGACCTTAATGAGCCCCTAAAATCCCCAGGTCAAGCGCAGGGGCGGACTGGCCATCAGGTGCACCGGGAGAATGCCCGGTAGGCCGGTGCCTCCCCCTGCATTGGCCGGGCCCAAGCTATTATGTGTTTTAGGGTCTGTGAGCCGCAGAAACAGGGTGGCTGCAAGTGAGTCGCTGATGTGCAGGAGGGCGCCGGGGGTAGCGGACAGCATAGAGCTGGGGATGCAGTGTGGAGCTGGAGGTGCAGTGTGGAGTTGGGCTGAGATGGTGTGCAGTGTGGAGCTGGGCAGAGATGGGGCAGCGATAAGCTGAGGGTGCAGTGTGGAGCTGGGCAGAGATGCGGCAGCATGGAGCTGGGAGTGCAGTGTGGAGCTGGGCAGAGATGGGGCAGCATGGAGCTGGGGGTGCAGTGTGGAGCTGGGCAGAAATGGGGCAGCTTGGAGCTGGGGGTGCAGTGTGGAGCTGGGCTGAGATGGGGGCAGCTTGGAGCTGGGGGTGCAGTGTGGAGATGGGCAGAGATGGGGGCAACGTGGAGCTGGGCATAAGTGGGGCAGCATGGAGCTGGGGGTGCAGTGTGGAGCTGGGCTGAGATGGGGGCAGCTTGGAGCTGGGGGTGCAGTGTGGAGATGGGCAGAAATGGGGCAGCATGGAGCTGGGAGTGCAGTGTGGAGCTGGCTGAGATGGGGTGTAGTGTGGAGCTGGGCAGAGATGGGGGCAGTGTGGAGCTGGGCTGAAATGGGGGCAGCTTGGAGCTGGGGGTGCAGTGTGGAGCTGGCTGAGATGGGGGCAGTGTGGAGCTGGGCTGAAATGGGGGCAGCTTGGAGCTGGGAGTGCAGTGTGGAGCTGGGCAGAGATGTGGGCAGCGTGGAGCTGGGGGTGCAGTGTGGAGCTGGGCAGAAATGGGGCAGCATGGAGCTGGAAGTGCAGTGTGGAGCTGGGGGTGCAAGGTGGAGCTGGGCAGAAATGGGGCAGTGTGGAGCTGGGAGTGCAGTATGGAGCTGGGCTGAGATGGGGGAAGCGTGGAGCTGGGGGTGCAGTGTGGAGCTGGGCAGAAATGGGGCAGCATGGAGCTGGGAGTGCAGTGTGGAGCTGGGCTGAGATGGGGACAGCTTGGAGCTGGGGGTGCAGTGTGGAGCTGGCTGAGATGGGGGCAGCTTGGAGCTGGGAAGAGATGGGGCAGCATGGAGCTTGGGGTGCAGTGTGGAGCTGGCTGAGATGGGGTGCAGTGTGGAGCTGGGCTGAGATGGGGACAGCTTAGAGCTGGGGATGCAGTGTGGAGCTGGCTGAGATGGGGGCAGCTTGGAGCTGGGGGTGCAGTATGGAGCTGGCTGAGATGGGGTGCAGTGTGGAGCTGGGAAGAGATGGGGCAGCATGGAGCTTGGGGTGCAGTGTGGAGCTGGCTGAGATGGGGTGCAGTGTGGAGCTGGCTGAGATGGGGTGCAGTGTGGAGCTGGGAAGAGATGGGGCAGCATGGAGCTTGGGGTGCAGTGTGGAGCTGGCTGAGATGGGGTGCAGTGTGGAGCTGGCTGAGATGGGGTGCAGTGTGGAGCTGGGAAGAAATGGGGCAGCATGGAGCTGGGAGTGCAGTGTGGGGCTGGGCTGAGATGGGGCAGCTTGGAGCTGGGGGTGCAGTGTGGAGCTGGCTGAGATGGGGGCAGCTTGGAGCTGGGGGTGCAGTATGGAGCTGGCTGAGATGGGGTGCAGTGTGGAGCTGGGCAGAGATGGGGCAGCATGGAGCTGGTGGTGCAGTGTGGAGCTGGCTGAGATAGGGTGCAGTGTGGAGCTGGGCAGAGATGGGGCAGCATGGAGCTGGGGTGCAGTGTGGAGCTGGCTGAGATAGGGTGCAGTGTGGAGCTGGGCAGAGATGGGGCAGCATGGAGCTGGGGGTGCAGTGTGGAGCTGGCTGAGATGGGGTGCAGTGTGGAGCTGGGCAGAGATGGGGCAGCATGGAGCTGGGGGTGCAGTGTGGAGCTGGCTGAGATGGGGTGCAGTGTGGAGCTGGGCAGAGATGGGGTGCAGTGTGGAGCTGGGCAGAGATGGGGCAGCATGGAGCTGGGGGTGCAGTGTGGAGCTGGCTGAGATGGGGTGCAGTGTGGAGCTGGGCTGAGATGGAGGCAGCTTGGAGCTGGGGGTGCAGTGTGGAGCTGGCTGAGATGGGGGCAGCTTGGAGCTGGGGGTGCAGTGTGGAGCTGGGCTGAGATGGGGGCAGCTTGGAGCTGGGTAGAGATGGGGGGCAGCGTGGAGCCTCCTGTACTGGGTCTTCGATCCATTCTACCTCTTTCATTTGGTTGGGGGGAGGGGGTGAAACACAAATAGTGCCTAGGGCAGCATGAACCCTAAATACGGCCCTGATAGGCGTACATACATACATACTATAGAGGCAGGGGAGGCAACTGCCAGGCTCAGGCTCATGGCAGAAGGGGGCCCAATGCAAGCTGCTTCCCCCAACCTTGCAGCACCTATGGCAACAGCATTGGACTGGGCCTATAGCAGCACGGAGCAGCAGTAAGGAACGCCATAGTTTAGGCAAGGGGTAACTAAGGCGCCATGTTTCCTCTGGCACTCTTTGAATAGGGGAACAAGAAGAAATGGACCTCACCAGACCCCACCAACCTGGGTTCCACAGGATGCCTCCGTTTTAGGAATGAGATAAGCCTGTTAGTCAGTAAAGTTGGCCATTTCATCCAGCCTATCTGAATGCAGGGGATGCAGCAGCGCATAGTCCCCATTCACCACAATGAGAGCCGTTTGCCAAATCATGTAGTCCCGGCAGACGGCTCTCATTGGCCGAGAGCCCGCACATGCACTGTTTGGGTGGGGAAAAATGAGTGTTTATGGGTGTTCTAGGGGTTTTAAACAGCAGGGCATCCTGATTTGGCCATCCCAATAGAGTGGCTCCTATTCCTAGTCATGTTGGTCCAGGCAGTTAGTCAGTAGAATTACTCCAAATCCCACTCATGGTGGCCCAACTAGCCAGTAAAGGGGCTCTTATTCCAACTTGCATTGGTCCAGTTAACCAATAGAGTAGCTTCTATTCCCACTCATGATGGCCCAGCTAACCAGTAGAGTAGCTTCTATTTCCACTCATGATAGCCCAGCTAACCAGTAGAGGGGGCTCTTATTCCTACTTGCATTGGTCCAGCTCACCAGTAGAGTAGCTTCTATTCCCACTCATGGTGGTCCAGCTAACCAGTAGAGTAGCTTCTATTCCCACTCATGATAGCCCAGCTAACCAGTAGAGGGGGCTCTAATTCCTACTTGCACTGGACCAGCTAACCAGTAGAGGGAGCTCTTATTCCTACTTGCATTGGTCCAGCTAACCAGTAGAGTAGCTTCTATTCCCACTCATGATGGCCCAACTAGCCAGTAGAGGGCTCTCTTATTCCTACTTGCATTGGTCAGGCTTACCAGTAGAGTAGCTTCTATTCCCACTCATGATGGCCCAACTAACCAGTAGAGTAGCTTCTATTCCCACTCATAATGGTCCAGCTAACCAGTAGAGTAGTTTCTATTTCCACTCATGATGGCCCAGCTAGCCAGTAGTGTAGCTTGTATTCCCACTCACGATGGTCCCGCTAGCCAGTAGAGGAGGCTCTTATTCCTACATGCATTGGTCCAGCTAGCCAGTAGAGTAGCTTCTTTTCCCACTCATGATGGTCCAGCTAACCAGTAGAGTAATCCCATACATAAAAAGCACAGAGCTATAAGTGAATTACAATGTAAGTCATCTTTAAAGTTCCCCCAACTTTTCTTCAAATCAATAAAGTGACTTTTCAATAATTTCTTGTGTTGACCCACCACCAAAAGTATGCTCTTACCAGAGATGGTCTGATCAAACGCTAAATTAAAAGGTCATAAGGGACACTCTCCAAACGTTTCCACAGCGACAGATATGATTCCACCGTTAGATGTATATATGTGACCAACAAATATCCTCCATAGTATGGTCATGCAAAGGAAAAATACAGACCCATAGTGCAGTATTGCAAACACTATTGCTTCCTTTATTTCAGGTTTATTTCATGATAGTCCAGCTAACCAGTAGAGTAGCTTCTATTCCCACTCATGATAGTCCAGCTAACCAGTAGAGTAGCTTCTATTCCCACTCATGATAGTCCAGCTAACCAGTAGAGTAGCTTCTATTCCCACTCATGATAGTCCAGCTAACCAGTAGAGTAGCTTCTATTCCCACTCATGATAGTCCAGCTAACCGGTAGAGTAGCTTCTATTCCCAATCATGATGGTCCCGCTAACCAGTAGAGGGGACTCTTATTCCTACTTTCATTGGTCCAGCTAGTTTTCTTCCAATTAAAAATCAACATGCTGGGCACATGAAATAGTGCATCCCTACAAGTGATGTGAAAATTATTTTTAATGGGGGTTAGGATTTTATTTGGAAACACATTTGGACAGGCTCATTTTTAATGTTTGGATTACCCAACATACAGCCAAATGCATCTGCCCTAGTGCTGATGAGAGCCAAAGCTCGAAACACATGTCCACTAGTTGGATGTGTTTGGTTGTGTAAAGTTAAAGCTAATCCTTGGTATTATACACGCAGCGGCTTCTGAGTGCCTTGGATGGCTCAGAGACATAAAGAGATGATTTGTTGGCTCCACCCACTGCAAGGAGTGATGGGTAATTCTATTATACCTTGTGTTGAGCGCTGTGCAAATACTTTCCGTTCTAGGAAAGCACCTGTTTCCTTGAAAAAGAAAATGGCTTTTACTGGGAAAAGTGTGTCCCTCACTTCCTGACTTGCAGAACTCCCCTTATTGTAGGTGCAGAGGATTTATTTACTAAAATTGGAATTTTATTGTGCTTAGTTGGAAAGTGCCTCCAAAGGTGGTCTCTCCAAAAATTGTCATCAGCCAACATCCTCATTCATTGTACGGCTGCCAATCACTTGACTGCTGATGACCAATAGGGGTTTAAGTGAGCTGGCACATCAAATGTGAATGGCTGCCAGTGGTCTCATGATTGGCTGCCAATTGTTGCAAAACACGTGAATGAGGAAGTGATGACTTGCTTATAGCATCCCTTCAAATAGGAACACAAAAGTGATTTTAACGATCCTGGGTTTTGGTCTGTACCCCCCAGGCACCCTGATTTGGGATGCCCTGCTGTCTGATGCCCCCCCTGGTTTGCCGTGTTTGCTTACTTAGCTCCGTAAGCACGTCTTTAATCAGCATTGTTAGCAGCATTCACTATTTAAGCGGCTAAGAAAGCCTAATGGAGGGGTAGCTGCTGGACACTCCACTTCCCCAGGGTGTACCCAAACCCGCCATGCTGATAGGCCTAGTGTGGGGGCAGGTAGCAGCTATAGGGATGCCATTGGCCCGTGCATGTGTTGTGGGATCACCAGCGAGGTAAGCAAGTCACAGTGAACCGGAATGGTTTTGGTCCACTTTAATTGAACTAAAGTACAAGCAAAATATTCATACAACTTGTAAAAGTGTGTGTGTGTGTGTGTGTGTGTGTGTGTGTGTGTGTGTGTGTGTGTATATATATATATATATATATATAATTTATGATAAAGAGAGAGAAATTATATATTTATCAATGCATGAATTTATAATTAACTATTTTGTAGTAAACTAGCAACGCAAATAAAAATAAATTAAAGGGGGAGTTAATACATCTGTTTGGGGGAAAAAAGATTTCATATAATGAATCAGTTAAAATACGGTAAATAAAAATGTAAGACCTGCACAAATGCACATAAGTGACTAAGGTGTGTAAATATTTCCTTTGTTATTAGAAGTGTTTTTTTCCACACATTAGTTATATATGTGAATTCATGTATTTTATATTTCATTTATTTATTAGGGCTGAGAATGAATACATTGTGTGCGTGAGAAAAGAATAGTGTCTAATATGAAATGAATCATTTCAAGTAAAATAAAAAAAAAAATAGAACAAATGTGAATTCACTTACAGCCTTATTTAATGTGGACCAAAACTCACAGAGATCGGTTTAGGAATCCATGATTCCCGGGCTGATTGATTCCCTCCTCTCTGTGTGAAACCCCCCAGGTCGCCCAAAGACTCACCTTCTTTCCCAGTCCAACAGGGAGCGTGCCAGTGCTAGGCATTTGAGAGTGACCGGCGCAGACATGCTCCCTGTTAGAGAGGGTAGCGGTCCCACGCTCTGATTCGCCCGTATTAGATGAGCTCCTGGACCAAGGAGCTCAAGCGGATCCGAGCGCGCTGATTGGACGAGCGGCTGCGCATGCATTGTAGGAGCAGGAAGAGGTGAGTTTGTACAGGCGACCTAGGGGGTTTCACACAGCGGGGCACCGACCAAAACCCAGGATAGTCAAAATCCTGGGTTTTGGTCCACTTTAAGCAGCGTCAGTCCCACACACCGCCACTTTTTTGGCCTCAGAGGCACTCGCCATCAGATTTTAACAACTGAAAAAACGCAAACGCCAATGCGGCGGCCGTCTAGCATCTTATTTGACCATAGCGCCGAAAATGATGCAGCGCCTGACGCTCTGGTTGAAGCAGCAACAGATGAAACCTGCCGCTGTAGCTCAAGATCCCATAAGGCCCAATGGGCAGAGCTGGATTGTAGTGTTTAATGCTTATAATGATTTTAAACCCATTTATTTGGGACTTGTCAATAATTGAAACGCAGGTCCTAGATGGTCCAATATAAATTTTTTGGAGTTATTAAAAATTATTTTAATGGCTTCTTTTGCTTAACAATGTGTAATTTGGATACCAACAACTAAAACACAAGCTAAACGCACTGTAAAGCTTGTCCCCAGCATTCATTTCTTGTAACTGTAATGAAGAAATGCTGACCAGCGGCAGAAAAATACAGCACCAAAGATTTCAAGGAGGAAAAATTCATAAATATGCTGGGGAGCGCCAGAAAAACGGTGGTACAAAGTGGCGCTCACTGGCGCTGGGCTAATCAGCCGGCAGGTACAATAAGCACTGACATTGGCCGGCCAATACCTCAGTGCAACAGTCAAAGCTAATTAATTAGCGTTCGGCTCAGTGACTGCTAGCGCTAATGTAGTCCACAGCACAGCCTCAGATTAGACGTGAATGCTGGCGCTCCGAAGATGGCGCTATAGCCACAAACAGACAGTTGCTACCAGACTCACATTATAAATTAGGATCTTAGATGGCAAATGCGTGTAAACGAGAACATTTCTGATAACGGAGGAGAACTTATAAGAAATGTTTGCTGATACAACACACAGTACACAGCTATAATGCACACTGCAAATACCCCTTCTTGTATTGGTGTATGTGTTTGGGTGGGGGGGTACCCAAATGATTTTCTATTTTATTTAGTCTGAGCTTTTTTCAATAAAGTAAAAATCAAAATAATTTTCTTCTTTTTAAAAATCGAATTCCCCTGCAAATGCAATGGGGGTAGTTCTACAGATAAGGTGCAAATTATTTTTAATGGTATATTTTTAATTTTATAAATGATGATATTTTAAAGTTACAAAATCAGTGCAGCCTACAGTGGAATTCAGCATTTTCAAACAAATTTAGAGAGGGTCACTTTTCATGTGTTTGGATTCCCCCAAAGGCTGCTGTTATTTTGCAATGGCTCAAATAATAAAAAATAAATAATAAATATAAATAAAAAAAAAAAATATCCACCCCATTAAATATAATTTACACCTCGCCTGCTGAATAGCCCTGTATGGAAAATTACAATTTTTAAATAGAACATTATTGTTGATTTCACTTTATTGTTTGATATTTGAGAATATGACTGCCTCTCTGGAAAAATCCAAAATCATTTGGATAACTATATATATATATATATATATATATATATATATATATATCCTATTTTAAATATTTAAACTATTTTCATATCACTTTAGTTGTTGCTATTTGAGAAAAGCTCTGCCTGCCCCTCCAAACTCAACCTCTCCAAAATGTTATGATTCTGAATTACCCCCTTTATTTATTTTAGGGCATGTGGCAGCATTCTTATTATTCTAAATGATGGGTTGATTGGGTATCCAAAGAAGATTCTTCAATTGTCTATGGATGCCCCATCGACCCATTGTTTAGAATATAGAAGAATGCTGCATGCTTTACACGTCCATTTGAAAATACCTTTACGGTGAGTTCTAAAACCATTTTTTTTTTATTTTCTGATTGAAAAAAATCTCTTCTCTGCTTCTCCAGAAAAGTCCAAAATAATTAGATTAGCCCCCATTTTAAAATATACAGACCTACATTTGATCTGCACAGAAATAAATGTGATGGTGGATTTATAAAACAGGTGTATAGCGGTCTGTCTTTCACCTTTTTACAAGAGTGTTGTAAATCCCCTAAAGTTTGGGTTCAGCAAGTTCGGTCAAACTTTGAATAAGAGGCTGATTCATTAACAGCAGCAGGTAGCGACAGTTGAGCTACTGTAGCGGCATTTTCAGAGCGCCCGCTAGTAGTCGCTGTGCTTGGCCTTTGTTCGGTAGTTGATAGCGACTCGGTTTGCCGTAATGTTGAATATTGGGTGAGGAGTCGCTATTTGACAGGTTCCGCGCTGTATGGGAGCGCATGATAGCGACTGGCCCTAGCGACCGGCTCCCACCATATTCATTAAAAAATCACGCTCAAAGAATTCTCGCGCTGTAAAATGCATGTTTAAACCCCAGAGCTCTGGCGGAGATGGGTTATTTTTTACCTTAAAAAAATTAATTTAAATGGCAGAAGTGGTCACAGAATTTATCACATTTAAAAAAAAATTAATAACAATTAATTATGAATATTTAAAGATTGTTCCATTGAAATGCATTGGAGAGCGCCAGGTAGCGAGAGGTCATACCTGTCGCTGTTCAAGGTCGGACGCTGGCGCTGTGGGCTGAGGCTGGAATAATGATGAATGAGTGGCTATATGGCGCTATCTCAGTCGCTAAGCAGGATCGGCTTGATAAATGTGTGATTGTGGTGGGGAGCCGGCGTTCTCGTGGCGGAGCCCGTCATTACCGGCCGCTCACCAGTCGCTACCTGTCTCTATCCCTTGTTAAATAAGGGCCTATGAGTTCAGTTCATGTGGTTGAACTTGCCGAACTCTAAACATGGTCCTCATTGAAATCAATGGGGACCTGAACTAAAAAAATAAATAATTGTAAAGGTGGGTGTGGGGGAGGGGTGGAGAGTGTGCAGCTGGAAGCAGGCTGTGACTTACCTGATCCCCGTAATCCGGTCCGGGTCGAATGCTGAACCTGAACACGGACTTTAGTCTGAAGTCTGTTTTTGGGTTTGGTAACCTGAACTCGCAAAGTTCGGTACGAACCCAAACTTTGCGGTTCGGGCTTGCCCAACACTATTTACAATATATATAATAGACATCTGTTGGTTTCTTAAAATATTTAAAAACAGAGATGTGGGACCGCACCAGCAAGATAATAGTTGTAAAGGCGTGCACACTATGCGATAGGTACAACTCTAATGCAAAACCTTTGCGGTGAGTAAGATTAACCAGGTTAAGGGTGGACTCAGGCATTGTTAGTTTAATAATTGTTCATCATTAATCATTGATCATTCACCAACTATCTAGCAGTAATAGGGTGGGTGTTTGTTCCCCCCTTTCCCCCTCCGCTTATAGGGTTGTCCTGTTTATATGTGTTTTTAGAGTTTTTTAAAGAGTAGTGTATTTATGTCTTTTTTGTGGACTTAGGCCCTTATTTATGAAGGAATAGCGACAGGTAGCGACTGGTGAGCGGCCGGTAATGACAGGCCCCGCCACGAGAACGCCGGCTCCCCACCACAATCACACATTTATCAAGCCAATCCTGCTTAGCGACTGAGATAGCGCCAGATAGCCACTCATTCATCATTATTCCAGCCTCAGCCCACAGCGCCAGCGACCGACCTTGAACAGCAACATGTATGACCTCTCGCTACCTGGCGCTCTCCAATGCATTTCAATGGAACAATCTTTTAATATTAATAATTAATTGTTATTAATGGTTTTTTTTTTTTTTTAAATATGAAAAATTCTGTGACCACTTCTGCCATTTTAGATATTTTTTTTAAGGTAAAAAAAATAAATAAAAAAAATGTACAGAATTGATATTACAGGTCTGATATTAATGTATTCATATTACAAAATTATTTTAATTTGGTTTCCAAAAATATGGTTGTTTGGGGGTTAAAAAACTACTTTTAACCCATCGCCGCCAGCGCTCTGGGGTTTAAACATGCATTTCACAGCGCGAGAATTTTTTGAGCGTGATTTGTTAATGAATATGGTGGAAGCCGGTCGCTCTGACCAGTCGCTATCATGCGCTCCCATACAGCGCGGAACCTGTCAAATAGCGACTCCTCACCCAATATTCAACATTACGGCAAACTGACTGAGTCGCTATCAACTACCGAACAACGGCCAAGCACAGCGACTACTAGCGGGCGCTCTGAAAATGCTGCTACAGTCGCTCAACTGTCGCTACCTGCCGCTATTAATGAATCGGCCTCCCCGTTTCTATTGCTTTTTTTAAGCCGTCTTTTAAATTATGGAAACCAGACTTCAGTAGAGGTTATATGGCAGATCAGGTTGGGGTACAGCTCACTCTGTGACCTGGCCGAGTACCACCATTTGTACTTTTACCACTGGTTGGGAATCTCTGGTCTAGAACATATTTTCACCTGATTCTAAATCACCCCGAAAGTAGACAATAAAAGTGAATGGCTGTTTTCTCTCCTGAATGTTGAAGCAGATTTGTAGAAAATATGTCGCCTTCATATAGACTATACAGACCTCCATATATAATATAGATGTCTGTTATGTCTACCTCATGTCGGGAACAGGACTGTGATTTACAATCTCTAGAATAGACAGCTGCCTCTCTAAATTATAATATAGAAATAAATGTGCTGGTGAATCTGTAAAATAGACCCTCTGACTGTCTCTCACTTTTTATTGGAATATACAGACCTAAATGTGATGACATAGCATAAATGTCTGTTTTCCACTTTAAATTAGAAGGTACTTGACTAAATGTCATTTAGCTTCTATAGAATAGATGTCTGTCACTTTAAATTAGAATATAGAGGACTCCATAGGATTTAGATTCTATTGAGTAGATGTCTGTCTGTCTTTTTAAATTAGCATGTACTTGGCTAAATGTTACGCTTCAACACAATGGATGTCTGTCTGTCTCTTTTAATTAGAATATAGAGGACTGAATGGGATTTGGATCCTATAGAACAGATGTTTTTCTGTCACCTAACTAATGTAATAATAATAATATTAATAATATAATATAGAACAGAGATTTTGCCTGCTTACCTTTCACCCTGTATTATACTATGCAGAATGAAATGTGATTAAATCTGTAGTCTGTGTCTGTCACCTTATATTAGAATCTATTTGTCTGTCTCTCACCTTAGAATATACGCAACTAGTAATGGACAATTATAGAATAGATGTTGGTCGGTCCCATTAAACTAGATTATATAAAAAAGTAAATGTGCTGGTGGATCTATAGAATAGCTCCTGTGTCTGTCTCTCACCTTAGAATATATACAACTAGTTGTGATGGCCAATTATAGAATAGATGTCGGTCTGTCCTATTAAACTAGATTATATAAAAAAGTAAAGAGGGTGGATCTATAGAATAACTCATGTGTCTGTCTTTAACCTTAGAATACACACAACTAGTTGTGATGGCCAATTATAGAATAGATGTGGGTTGGTCCCATTAAACTAGATTATATAAAAAAGGAAATGTGCTGGTGGATCTATAGAATAGGTCCTGTGTCTCTCACCTTAGAATACACACAACTAGTTGTGATGGCCAATTATAGAATAGATGTGGGTCTGTCCTATTAAACTAGATTATATAAAAAAGTAAATGTGCTGGGGGATCTATAGAGCAGGTCCCCCCGCCTGTCTCTTGGCTTAGAATATACACAGTATATACATAGTTGTGATGGCCAATTATAGAATAGATGTTGGTCTGTCCTATTAAACTAGATTATATTAAAAACGTAAATGTGCGGGTTTCTGTCTCTTACTTTTGAATCTACAGACCTAAATGTGATGAGCTATATATATATATATATATATATATATATATATATATTAGATGTCTGTCACTATGAATGAGAATACAGAAGGAGGCACATGCAGATATAAAACAAATGATAATAAAAAGAGAAGAGAAGTCATGGCTGAGCTCACCTTGGTGGTAAGCTGGGCTCCCCCCGGCTCTGCTCCACCTGAGCCTCCAGATAAAGAATTTATAGGGAAAGCTCAGGCTGACAGCTTGACAAATATTTGATAGGGGCATTGTAACATTACACTGGGCAAACACAGCAGGGATTTGTTTTAGCACCCAGCAACGGGCGAGCGGGAGGAAGAGAGCAAATTAGAGACGGATGGCGAGCTTGAAGTTAATGGCCAATTTGCTAGGGGATGCTGGAGTGGTGTTCCTGCGCGCTCTGCTATTAAGCCTTCCCCACAGCTGCCTGCCTGTCCCTAACGCTGGGGACCCGGGGCCCTTATCACCGCCAGCGCCTCTGACAGATAGCTGGAAAATTACATTTCATGCTATTTTGACTTCTGGAGTAGAGATCTTTCAGGTGACATGATGCTTGACAAACGGTCAATATTGACACCGACACTTTGTTGGGTGGCAAAGGATAAATGGGCCTGCCGGCAGATCTGTGCTTGGCTTACAGGGTATATGGCAGAGATCCACTGAGACAGGTACCTGACCCAATGTTCAGGTTATCTGCATGTAAAAGTTACGAAAGCGTTAATGGATCTGGTAGGACTGGATATCAGTTTGGAAGGTTTGTTGAGGATCTAGGAGAGATAGGACAGGGGTTTCTTTCCATTTTTCTACCTGGTATGGACCTTGATTGCGGAGACTAGGAACCAGCTCACCTTTCGACCGGGAAGCCTAGACTCTAAGGACCCAGCTGGTTTTTACTAGAGAGCCTCTAAAGGTGAGGATAGGCTGGGCTGCAGGAAGGCCCCAGGTAAGGCAACCTAGACGTGGGACAAGCTGAAGTCATGGTGGGCAGAATTGGATCGAGGTCGTAAACAAGCCAAGGTCATGGGCAGGCAGAACGGGATTGAGGTCGTAAACACAGAGGCCATGGGCAGGCAGAACTAGATCGAAGTCGTAAACAAGCCGAGGTCATGGGCAGGCAGAACTGGATCAAAGTCGTAAACAAGCCGTGGTCAAAGGCAGGCGGAAATGGATCAAGGTCTTAAACAAGCCGAGGTCATGGGCAGGCAGAACTGGATTAAAGTTGTAAACAAGTCGAGTTCGTGGGCAGGCAGAACTGGATTGAGGTCGTAAACAAGCCAAGGTCGTCAGGAGAGCAGGAGCGTAGTCAGAATCAAGCCGGGTCAGTACACAGGAATGGAAAACTGGAACACAGGAACAAGCAGGAGAGAAGACCAACTGGCAATGCAGGTCACCAGTATTCAAAGGCCCCTGTGTATGCGCATAATCAAGCGCCGTTTTGCACATTTGCAATGCGAATGCGCACAATCTGTTGAATCGTACACCACACATATGCGCACGCCCTACTATGTCTAGTGCGCAAATGTGAGCGCATGGGAAACCTTGGCGCCCTCTGCTGGGGAACAAGAGGAACAGTCCTGGTTCTATGACACATCCTAAACATCGCACTTCCGCCTCCATAGTTTATCATGCTGGACTGGCCCCGGGAATTAGGATCAGAAACTCCTTACTATTTCCCAGGAATATGAGTTGCATATATACAAAGAAATCCATGTAGACATTTCAAGTGCATCAGATAAGGGAATAAACTGTAAAAATGCAGCTGCTGGGGTCCCCACTCTCTGGGGGGGCCCACTGACAGGGACGGCCTTTGGGGTGTGTGACGGCGCTTGACCGGCGCCGGTCTGGGAGAGCAAGGCCACAGCTGGTGCCCAACGAATGGTGGGGTTCCACACAATAGGGCATCTTGATTTAGATTCCAGGGGAGGAAGTGCTGGGTTTTGTTCTGCTTTTAAGTTGCCCACTATCCCTGGAGCATCCCAATCTGTGATACCCTACTGTGTGAAACCCCCTGGGATCGCTGGCATACCCACTATACAAGCAATTCCACCCCTGGGTTTTGGTCAGCTTTACACGGGCATCTCAATTTGCGTTGCCCCTGTTTGTGAAAGAACCCCCCTGGTTTGGCCGTTAACTCAAACTGGCAATCCCACAGTGCATTCACCAGTTCCAGGAAAGTAATGGACAAGGGGGGGGGGGGGGGGGTCACACACAGGGGCATCCAAAATCAGGAGGATCTAGATTCGTTTAGACTCCGAGGTCAGGTTTAAAGGGGCCAAATAGCCTGATCCTTAGGGGGCATCCAGATTTGGGACGTCCCTCGGTAATGTGATGTGACATGACTCTTCATCACAAAGGGTCCCACTGTGACCATGCCGCCCAAGGGCCCACATAAACCCGGAGCCGGCTCTGAGCACATGCATCGGACAGAGAGATAGGAGATATTAGAGAATACAAGATAATCACTAGGGTTGGGGTGGGAACCGGGTAAAGTTCTTCTTGGCCACCATTCTAGGACTCACTTGGAGAAGTTATAGGATAGTAAATGGATATAGTATGGATTGGGTTAACACATTGATGGTCAAGGTTGGAAAAAGTGGGAAAAATCTCCTTGAAGGAGCTACTTGCCAGGCTTCCATTTCTATTGCCACTTGTAGGCAGAGCCGGATTAAGTGTGGTGGAGGCCCCTGGGCACAAAATCTGGTGGAGGCCCCAGATACAATATATTTTTTTCCTTTAAAATAATAGTCCAGCCAATGAAAATGATTGGTGGTTGTCTGGCAACATCAGATGGAGTCCCTTGTGCCCCCCTTGTGCGGGTGCGTGCTGCTTGGGAACTCCTGCTTTGCCATTCTGGGCGGGGGGGGGGGGGGGGGGGAAGGGTAGTATAGTCTCCCAGCTGGTCCTGCTGTGGGAAAATGATGGTATTGCCGGGACAGGAAAAGGGACATACCAGGCAAAAGTTTAAATTAGCCTGTTCTCATCTCTCTTCATGCTGAATGTGAGGGGCTGCATATTTATTCAGCCTGCTATATTTTTCTTTATAAGACCTAGTGAACTCCCTCCCTTCTGCTGGGCCTTCTCTGTAGCAGAGGATGACTTATCAATGCATTCTTTAGTGTAACAATCCCCTCCAAAGTGAATTCATTTGGGTTCTGAGAAAGAGAAGTCAGCAGAAAGGAGCAAGTTCTGCAGGGTGTATCAGATAATGCAAAGCGCAGGTGAATGAAAGATGCATTCTTTAACAGGCAGCATGGGGCAAGCAGATAGAAGCTCATTTAACCCTTTGCTTGGAAAGTCACAATTCACAACCTGTAGCCTGGGAGCCATCTGATGTGGCTCCTGACCTGCTGTAGGGAAAGTGGGAGGGGTAAATAGAACTGGCGTGTAAAGGTAAATAGAGGCCCAGTAAGGATGATTGCATGGAGAGTCATATAGGAGGGGCCAAATAGAGGTGACACTAATAGTGCAACACCCCCCCCCCCCCCCGGGTGACGTCTCTGAGTTTTTTTCTATATTTAATTGTATGTTTAGCATTGAGAGGTGTTTATATGGGATGAGTATTGGGAAAACAGATGGGGGGGGGGGGTTATAAATATGATGCCCATATATTTGGAGAGGTGAGGCAATCAGTATGTGTATTGCTGGCATGTGGGGATTGTTAGATATTAATGTGGTAATGGGGTGGGGTGGTGGACATACAATATAGTCAGTGTGTATCCTGAAAATATTTGTTATGCTATTTAAAGTGGACCATTTTAAGTGGAGGATTTTTGACTATCCTGGGTTTTGGTCCTTGCCCCGGGGCACCCCGATCGGGGATGCCCGGCTGTGTGAAACCCCCCAGGTCACCCGAACGCACTCTCCCTTCCTCGGTCCTACGGCTCATGCGCAGCCTCTCGTCCAATCAGAGCGCACGGATCTGCCCAGACAGCTTGTCTAAGCCTTCGGCCATTCACAAATGCCTGGCGAGGGCATGCGCCTTGCTAGAGGGATAGCGGGGATGCCGCCGCAGCTGGCGCATGCGCCGTTGGACTGGGAAACAAGGTAAGTGTATGGGGCGACCTGGGGGGGTTCACACAGCGTGGCATCCCGATTTTGGATGCCCCGGGTGGAGTGAATAATTCGGCCCAGGAACCTTTAGATTCTGGGCCGATCTCCGTGGGTTTTGGTCCACTTTAAAATTAAAAATGTGAAATTCGGAACTTATTCATTGTGCCCCGCGACCAGGGCTTATATGGCCCACGCTCTTCAAAAGGTTGAGCACCTCTGCTTTAAACCGGACCTTCAGCATGATGTAATGAAAAACTCTTGAAAAACTATTCCCCAGCATCTAAAATTAATATATTTTAAGTTTTTAGTCACTTACTTTTTATTCTATCACCTGCTGGGCTGCAACTCTCTTTAGGACTCTAGGATACGGGCGCTGCCATCTTGACTCAGAAGCATCACATACTGAGGAGAGTGGGATAAAGTACAGGGGGTGGGGTTATAGCTGTGCTTTGCACAGACAGAGCAGAGCTGGGTCAAAGAGAGGACAGCAATCCCAGAATGCAGAGCGGCACTGTCAGAAGACACTTCTTGTTTGCAGGCTGCCTGAAGCTCCATGAGCCGGCATCTTGGTTGTTTAAAGGCTCATAACATGCAGTAGATGCAGGTAGGATGATTTTTAATGTGAGCAATCTGTATGTCCAGGGTGTGAGAAACATATAAGATAGGCTCTTATTTAGAGTGAAGGTCCGGATTAATGTGGGCAATATGTATGTACAGAGTGTGAGAAACATATAAGATAGGCTCTTATTTAGAGTGAAGGTCCGGATTAATGTGGGCAATATGTATGTACAGAGTGTGAGAAACATATAAGATAGACTCTTATTTAGAGTGAAGGTCCGGATTAATGTGGGCAATATGTATGTACAGAGTGTGAGAAACATATAAGATAGGCTCTTATTTAGAGTGAAGGTCCGGATTAATGTGGGCAATATGTATGTACAGAGTGTGAGAAACATATAAGATAGACTCTTATTTAGAGTGAAGGTCCGCTTTAAAGGAGGTGTTTTGCTAAATTGTGTAATGTTGATAATCCACTTAACACACTGGCTAATGTGAGGAGGGGTCAGTTATACACCCAAACTGAATAAAACTCCTGCTAATCCTGGTACAGAACCTGTCATCCCTGATTTCCTTTTGATTCCATTAAATGGAAGAAATAAGCCTGGCTGGATATTTCTTGATGCCGGGTGAATAAGTGACCCCTCCTCCTTCCATCCAGCATATTTATATGGATTTGTTCAGAATTTGTATTCCTGTAAATATGCTTTATGTTCTATATAAGAAATGCTATCACTTATATAATGGTGAGAAAAAGCCTGATGTTACCATTTTAATAAAGGAAATGTATTACTAATTATTACTGGCCAGAGCTGGAGTCGGAGTCGGGGTCTGATAAAATTGAGGAGTCGGAGTCTGGCTTTTGATTATCGACTCCATAGCTCAGCATCTAGCTTTTTTTTTTTTGTTTCAATATTTTTATTGAGTTTTACAGGATAGGGCACTCCTGCGCTCCACTGGCATCTTGCATGGTTGTTACAATATGATCGCTATTATACCCTCGGGGGTTCTCCGGGCCACGCAAACCTTATCCAAGGCTCCCAGATAGAGATGAATTTATCATAAGAGTCAGCCAGGATGCTGGACAGTCTCTCGTTGATAAGGAACCCATTCATCCTGGCCAACACCTCCGAGATTGGGGTAAATTGTTTTTTCCAGGCTTTAGCTATAGTTTGCTTGGCCGCTAGCAGGAGGTATACAAAGAGTCTGTGTTGCTTGTTAGTCAGCTCCCAGGGTTTGCAGTGCAGGAGGGCGACCCATGGGTCTCTTCTCATGTTAGTTTGGAAGACCTCATTGGCCATCCTGTACACCTGACTCCAGAATCGGGTCAACATGGGACAGGTCCACCATGTGTGTAAGAAGTCCCTCTCCGCGCAGCAGCCCCTAAAGCATGAGCTAGCTTGTCCCGGGAACATCCTACTCAGGCGGCCCGGCACCAAGTACCAGCGGAGCATTACCTTGTAGGCTGTTTCAACTGTCAGGACATTCACGGAACATTTGGAGGCCTGTGACCATATCTCTGTCCACCCCTTCTCGCCCGGACAAGGGCCTAGATCCTTCTCCCAGGCACCCACATATCCATGCGACTCTGGAGCATCTAGCTTTTAATTTAAACAATTAGACCTACTGTATGTACCTTACTATAAATAAAATAAACTGCACAGAACATATAAAGATGTAGTTCCTTGAGCTGCAGGTTAAGCCTCACTTCAGCTCCACCACTATAAATTCCTAATTTTCTTGTGCAATGTTTAATGTCTTCTAATCTTCTCTTAGGTAGACCTAAGAGAATGTTTCTAGGCCCCAGCCAAAATAGATGCATTGCATAGGGACAAACTGGAGAGAAGAGCTTTGTGTAGGCAGACTCAATCTGGCCTACGTGTTTACTGGGGATCCCTGGACTCAGAGATCCTTCATTGCCAAAACCTGAACTACTGCATTTTTTCGCCATATAAGACGCACTTATTTCTCCCCAAAAGTGGAAGGAAAATGTCAGTGTGGGAAAAAAAGAAGGAAAAATTCAACTCACCTTTCCATCCTTCCATCTCGCACTGTCCCTGCCTTCTTTGGTATCGGCCACCTGCTCAGCGGTGCCAGCACACACAGCAGACACCCAGCTTTATACAGCAGTGGGCTTGGCAGACACTCGGGCATCGGCCACGTCCACCACTGCACAGAGCCGAGTGTTCGCTCTGTGTGTGCTGGTGCCGCGGGAGAAGAAGCGGCGGAGAAAGCTGTATCTGCCGCTCCTTCTCCCCGGTGCCAGCACACACAGACACCCGGCTTCGTATAGTGGGTGGGCATAGCCGACAATTGAGCATCAGCCACGCCCAGCGCTGTACTGAGCCAAGTGTCTATGTGTGCAGGCGGCAGATACAGCAATGAAGGCAGGGACATCGGGAAATATGGAAAAGTGAGTTCACTTTTTCTTTTTTTTTAACTTTTTCCCATATCCCATATGGGAATGGTGGGGGGTTGCCACACTGCCTATGGGAATGAGAGGGGGGAATCCCACACTGCCTATGAGAATGGGATGGGGGGGTTGCCACCCTGGCTGTGGGAATAGGAGGGGGGATGCCACACTGCCTAAGGGAATGGGAGGGGGGGATGCCACACTGCCTAAGGGAATGGGAGGGGGGAAGCCACACTGCCTATGGGAATAGGAGGGGGAATGCCACACTGTCTAGGGGAATGGGAGGGGGGGGAATGCCACACTGTCTAGGGGAATGGGAGGGGGGGAATGCCACACTGCCTAAGGGAATGGGAGGGGGAGATGCCACACTGCCTATGGGAATGGGAGGGGGGATGCCACACTGCCTATAGGAATGGGAGGGGGAATACCACACTGCCCATGGGGAATGGGAGAGGGGGTTGCCACACTGCCTATTGGAATGGGAGGGGGGAATGCCACACTGCCTATTGGGAATGGGAGGGGGGGGTGCCACACTGCCTATGGGAATGGGAGGGGGGAATACCACACTGCCTATGGGATGGGATGAGGGGAGTGCTACAATGCCCATGGGGAATGGGAGAGGGGGTTGCCACATTGCCTATGGGAATGGGAGAGGGGGTGGCCACACTGCCTATGGGAATGGAATGGGGGTAATGCCACGCTGCCAAGCTGCCTATGGGAAATGCCAAGCTGCCTATGGGAAATGGGAGGGGAAATGTCACACTGCCTATGGAAATGGGAGGGGGGAATGCCACACTGCCTATGGGGAATGGGAGGGGGGAATACCACACTGCCTATGGGAATGGGAGGGGGGGAATGCCACACTGCCTATGGGGAATGGGGGGGGGGAGAAATGCCACACTGCCTATGGGAATAGAATGGGGGTAATGCCACGCTGCCTATGGTGAAGGTGAGGGGGGATGCCAAACTGCCTATGGGAAATGGGAGGGGGAATGCCACACTGCCTATGGGAAATGGGAGGGGGAATGCCACACTGCCTATGGAAATGGTATGGGGGGAATGCCACACTGCCTATGGGAATGGTATGGGGGGAATGCCACACTGCCTATGGGGAAGGTGAGGGGGGAATGCCACACTGGCCATGGGGGATGGGGGGATGCCACTCTGCCTGTAATGATGAGATTCTGCACTTTGCCTATTAGTTGGTTCTTGGGGGGACGGTGTTTTAGCACAACATGTGGTTCAGAATATTTATTTTCTTATTTTCCTCCTCCAAATCCTAGGTGCGTCCTATGGGCAGGTGCGTCCTTATAGCGCGAAAAATATGGTATGTATAGTGCAAACACACAGACAATAAAGTTTGCATAATGATTCTGCAAAAAACAAGGAAATATATTTGGAGACTGATGGGAGGTCGGGGGGGGGGGGTGTTAAACTGTATTTGGGATCTTTAGGACTAGGCAGGTAAAAAAGAGAAGGCTTAATAGTAACTTTTTGGGAGATAAGCCATTTGTTTGGACAGAAATAACAGAGAGCGTTGTTTTGGTAAAGGCTGGGGAGAGAAAAGTCTGATTTGGGGACAGGGGTGAAGAGGGGCTAAGTGTAGGGACTATAATGGCTCTGTTTAGTGCCAGACAAGGAAGGTAAACTGTTTATGAGGACATCAGGTATAGGAGATGTGGCTTTAAGGACTTTTCAGAAGGAAAGTATTGCATATATAGGGGGGTGAGTCTGAAGAGTATGGATGAGTGGCATTTGAAGGGGGTGGATGAGCTGAGCTGGAGATGGGTGAATGAATAGCATTGAGCAAGGTAGTTGGTGAGTAGCTAGGTGGGTGACAGAGGAGTCCATAAAAAATGCCAAATAGGAAAAAGGCTGGTGTCTCTATGATGATGGTGGCCTGTGCAGCTGCTCCATCTGAACACCCCAAATGGCCTTTGGGTGAGAGAGGGTAAGTGTCCTGAGCAGGTCAGTTGTCTGTTGCTGTGGGGCTGCCATTAGGACTGATGGCTTGTACTCCCTCCCCCCTTTGTGATAGGGCCCCATACAGGAGTCCTGGATGTACTTCTCTGATAGTGGCCCTGGAGAGCAGAGATAAAGAGAGCAGAGCTGTGTTGAGAAACTGTCTATCTGTGACAGTGACAGATAGAGAGGGCTGACCTGTTTTTGGCAACAATAGAAGAATTATGTTTAGGGACAGGCAATGATAGCTGAACTGTCTTTAGGAAAAGGGGGGGAGCTACAGATGTTTGGAAGACTTTTCTAGAAAGGGGACTGTATAAAGGGACAGGTAGAGAGATAAGGTTGTTATCTCTGTGGGTTAGGACCCACAGTTTAATTCTTGTAAGAGCTCAGTTTGGCATTTCGAGATATCTAAAGCAGCTTAAGAGTTTTATATGGAAATGAGGAGACAACCATTGAGCAGTCAAATGTGGGAATGATAGTACGATGGTAACACAAGCGTTTGTTCACACAAGAAACCATCAGTACATGGACACCTGGAAGCTGAAGGCCAGTTTCTTACAGGACAACATAAATGGATGTGCAAACACCTCCCTCCAATGTGTATACAGCTAAAGCAGTCTTTAGGATTAACAATAGTCAGTTGAGCCAGTATAATAGACCCTATATGAGTGTACAGTAATTTCCTTACTTGGCTTGCCCTGAAGCCAATAGGAAGAAAAACATTGCTTCTGATCATTTCATCATCTTCCAGGGGACTAAGAAACATGACCTATGCATATTCTCAGAACCATAGAGAATCCTTGTTAGACCCCACCATTCAGAGAGTGATTCTGCTTTGTCTTTCGCTTGGCTACACAAGTATTCTAAACCTAGAGGTGTATGTTGGGTTCTCTCGTCCATCTCATCCCTATTTAGATCCATTTTTGGCTTGAAGGTGTCTTTCCTAGGCCATGACCATCAGCTGCTAGTCAGTACGATTCCTTGGGGAGAAAGTTGAGGTCCAAACTTTGGACTTGGCTAGAAGTACTCAGGGAATGCTGCATTCTGCTGTCAGGATGTCTCTCAAGAAGTTACTCTGTAGCTATGAGGCCACAACATGGGTATCCAGGAGGGCAGCCAGAATAGGGGGTTTTTATGAACAGCGTCTAAATGACTCTTTAAAGTGGACCAACACCCAGGATTTTGACTATCCTGGGCATTGGTCCACTTCCGCGGGGCACTCCGATCGTGGGTGCCCCGCTGTGTGAAACCCCCCAGAAAGCCCCGAAAACTCACCTGACCCCGCTCCCACGTGACTCGCTTGTCCAATCGCCGCCGACGGACAAGGAGAGGAAGCGACGGACAAGCTGAGCGTGGGCCGCCGCTGCCTCCCGCGCGTCCCTCTTATAGGGAGCGCCCCCGCGCCTGCCATTCACAAACGGCCGGCGCGGGTGCGCGCCCTGCTAGAGGGACGCGTGGGAGGCGGCGGCGGCCCGTGCATGCGCTGCTGGAACGAGGATCAGGTAGGATTTTCGGGGATCTGAGGGGGTTTCACACAGCGATCGGGGTGCCCCGCAGTCAGGGAGCTGATCGGTCCGGGAAGTCCGGGAACCGAGGGTTCACATGTCATGCACAGGCAAAGACAGCTAGAAATTATGCAGGAAGGCTGCATCCTATTAGCCGCAATTCAGTAAGAGTAAATTGCCTGAAAATGTCACTGTTGCTGAATAATCAGCTAGGAAAACAATGAAGGCTAATGGCACTTTTTTTATTCCTAAGTAAAGTAGATTTTTTACTCCCTTTTTAGACTGTAGTAAAACGTGCCATTGACTTTCACTTCCTTCCTATCTGGTGATTCAGCAGCTGTGATATTCTCAGGCTTTTTTACTACCATGAGAATTTTTTTCAACTCTTATTGAATCAAGACCATTGTCAGAATGTTCCCTGCCAAGCCCTTTAACCTGTTTAATGATGATCAGGCCATAGTTGACCCTGTACCAGGGAGTCCAGGAGGACAACCTGGTATGGAGGGGTCCACAAGACCATTTAACCTACTTAAAGATCAGCAGGCCATGGCGACCCATAAATCTGACCAAGGCTCAAGAGTCCCTCAGCCAGCTGCTTCTTGGCAAGGCCACACGCGTAGGACTGAGTTGCTTTTTTACTACCATGAGAATTTTTTTCAACTCTTATTAAATCAAGGCCATGGTCAGAATGTTCCCTGACAAACTGTTTAGTGATGATCAGGTCATAGTTGACCCTGTACCAGGGAGTCCGTTTAAGCTCAAGAGACAGCCAAGATGGCAGTGTGCAGCTCTGAGGCCACATCAAAGAAACATGGGTGTCCAGGAGGGCAAGGAGGGTTTCACAAGACCCTTTAATCTACTTAAAGATGAGCAGGCCATGATAAACCATAAACCTGACCAAGGCTCAAGAGTCCCTCAGCCAGCTGCTTCTTGGCAAGGCCGCACGCGTAGGACTGAGTTGCTCTTCACTTGTCCCACGTTTATATATTGTGTTACCATTTTCTGATTTCAGGTGAAATGAAAATGGACTTTTTCTACATTTATATTTCCCTGTGTCATCCCTTATTTCTCCATTGCAGACACACGAGACAGTCAGAGAGGAGAATCTGGCATATGTTGTAGCATCTGGTGCCTCAGCGGCCGTGTTTTACAATGGCTGACACCATGTTCCTCTCTTATCAGGCCTTCACGATGGAGGTCAGCGAGGACCAGGCTCCTTCCAGCCTGTTGCCCAGAGATTCTCAACACCCGATCCGAAAGCCATGTTATTAATACACTGTTCCCCCTCGTCCCGGCATTGATCTCGGCAGGGGAAAATCAATAGCGGCAGTATGTTTGCACTCAGGAGAGCGACAATGAATTACACAAGCCATTAGGCACACGAGGGCTGCTGTTTAGCTGCGGCCATTAGATCGGCATTAACAAAACTTTCATACAGTTTGCCTTCAGATAACAGATAAACTATCAGCTATGGTTAATTCCGGGGACGAGCCAGATTCACAGCATCACCCACAGTTGCCATCACTATACAGGAAAGCTATTACGGCCCAACTATGGCCACAACTCTTTTTGTTTGTATTTTTTTCCAGGTTCCAGAACAAGTTCTTTATGGTGTCATAACCACGATCAGAGAGGGGTAATTCTTAACTCTCAGATGAAGCCTCCTGTTAGGATGCCTTTTTGGAGGCATGATGTATAAGTTCATGGGCATGGAGGGTGGGGTGAACGTAATGGTGGCACAAGAAGGTTTGGTCATGACATGATATGCCCTATCTCTCAACCCTTAATCTTATGTGGTGTACCCTGACTAACCCACTACCTAACTTCTGTGGACCAGGACTTCCCTAAGTGGCATCATGGAGCTGCTAGCTTCTGGTTTAGGGGTATTTCTCATTTCTCTTTACCTTTATTGGTTGTGTACATCTGGCCAACAACCTTAAACTAACCTATCCTACCTTGGCCTACCAGCTACCTCATTCCCTGAATTGGAACTCCTCCAAGTGCCTTAAAATGGCTACCAGTGCAGGTAGCTCATGATTAGAGGTGGAGTTTACTCCAAACTCTCAACCTTAACTCTACTTTCTAACCTGATTCACTTCTTCCCTTGGCTCCACCATGTGGTGCTTTGTATTGGCTGCCTAGGTAGGTAGCTTCTGGTTTCCACCTTACCATTACATGGCATACCCTGACCAGCGCTCTACCCAATGTCTCTGGACTATGATTTATAAAAATAGCAGCTAGCCTGGGCAGGTAGCTCCTGGTTTGGGATATCCCGCCCATCTCTTACCTATCTGGCCTACTGCTCTACTGTATCTTGGCATACTACCTTCCTCACCTTCCTGGACCGACCTACCACCCAGGGCCCTGGTTTAGGAATCCCCTTAGCCTTGGAATTCAAATTCGTACTCAGAATGGCCTACTACCCTATGCTACCTACCCTATTCTGGCCTACTACCTACCTTGCATTTCTGGACTGACCTACCACCCACTTCGTGATTTTGAAAGGTTGCCTGGACAGGTAGCTCCTGGTTAAGGGGACCCCTCCTATCTCTTAAAATTAGGTTGTGTACCCAGACCAGTCTACTACCATACGCTATGTAGCTTACTACCTACCAGCTCTCTGGACTGACCTACTGCCAACTTCCCCGGACAAGGAACCTGCCAAGGGGTGACTTGGAAAGCCTACCCGGGCAAGTAGATCTTGCTTCAAGGAATATATAATGCCTCCTAACCTTAGATTGTATACCCAGGCTGACCCAATGCTCTCTGCTAACTACCCTCTCCTGGCCTTTTGCCCACCTGAGTTTTTTAATATAATCAACTGGTGACCAAACAAGAAATGAAGCTTGATCACCCCAATGGGTACACCAACATCAAAAAGTTTAGTTGTGACCCTTCCCTGTGCCAACCAAAACTGAACAAAAAACAATTAGGCTTGATGGTGCTTCCCTTCCCTCAATCACCAAAGAAGCCTGCAGGAGAACATGGGACATCTTCCGCTGGATCAGCTGTCCCTGGGGTAATGTGTATATAGAATTTTTCTTTTTAATACACAAACATGTTTTAAAAGCCACCTCAAGCCAAATTCTTTCTGCCGTCGTGTGAATACGTTTGGACTGCAACAGGAAGGGTAATGAACAATGAAATATATTTTTTTCTGAGGCTGTTAAGGTGAATGCTGCAGCCCCGTTGTCCAATCTCACAGAGACCCTGCTGCTGGACAAGGTGAGTATGTCTAATTGCAGGGCTAGAGGGGAAGGGGGATGGGTTTATGACCTACACAGTGCAGGTGTCAGCACTGGGCATACCCTGGGAGGGTCCACCTCATTCCCTAGGCAGCCCCTATGCAGGACGTGGGGCTGTGCAGTAACCTGGACTAAGGTCTGTCAGCCGGGGGGACACTGGCCATATGGAGAGCCTTTCTTTCTGTCAGTCCTTCTATTCTTTGTTTCTTCCCTTCTATTCTTATCTTTCTTTTCTTTTTTTCTTTTATTCTTGCCATATTTTCTTTCATTTGTTCTTTCTCCCATTCCCTTTCTTTCTTTCTTTCTTTTTCCCTTCCTTCTATTTGTTCTGTCAAGCCTTCTATTCTTTCTTTTGTTCTTTCTTTCGTCTTTCCTTCTATTAATTCTGTCAAGCCTTCTATTCTTTTTTCTGTTTCATTCCTTCTATTCTTTTCTTTCTTTCCTTTTTCTTGCAATCTATTCTTTTTTTTTCTTTTAACTGCTCTTTCTGCCATTTCATTTCTTTCATTCTTTCTTCTTTCCTTCTATTAATTCTGTCATTCCTTCTATTCTTTGTTTCTATCTTTCCGTCTTTTCTTTCTTTTTGTTCTGCCATTCCTTTTCTTTCTTCTTTCCTTCTATAGTTTGTTTTTCCTGTCTATTCTGTCCAAAGGAAATCACTCTTGGGTCCCACCAGAGGAAATCACTCTTGGGTCCCACCAGAGGAAATCATTCTTGGGTCCCACCAGAGGAAATCACTCTTGGGTCCCACCAGAGGAAATCACTCTTGGGTCCCACCAGAGGAAATCATTCTTGGGTCCCACCAGAGGAAATCATTCTTGGGTCCCACCAGAGGAAATTACTCTTGGTCCCACCAGAGGAAATCACTCTTGGGTCCCACCAGAGGAAAAATCATTCTTGGGTCCCACCAGAGGAAATCACTCTTGGGTCCCACCAGAGGAAATCATTCTTGGGTCCCACCAGAGGAAATCACTCTTGGGTCCCACCAGAGGAAATCATTCTTGGGTCCCACCAGAGGAAATCACTCTTGGGTCCCACCAGAGGAAATTACTCTTGGGTCCCACCAGAGGAAATCACTCTTGGGTCCCACCAGAGGAAAAATCATTCTTGGGTCCCACCAGAGGAAATCACTCTTGGGTCCCACCAGAGGAAATCATTCTTGGGTCCCACCAGAGGAAATCACTCTTGGGTCCCACCAGAGGAAATCATTCTTGGGTCCCACCAGTGGAAAAATCATTCTTGGGTCCCACCAGAGGAAATCACTCTTGGGTCCCACCAGAGGAAATCACTCTTGGGTCCCACCAGAGGAAATCATTCTTGGGTCCCACCAGTGGAAAAATCATTCTTGGGTCCCACCAGAGGAAATCATTCCTGGGTCCCACCAGAGGAAATCACTCTTGGTCCCACCAGAGGAAATCACTCTTGGGTCCCACCAGAGGAAAAATCATTCTTGGGTCCCACCAGAGGAAATCACTCTTGGGTCCCACCAGAGGAAATCACTCTTGGGTCCCACCAGAGGAAATCATTCTTGGGTCCCACCAGTGGAAAAATCATTCTTGGGTCCCACCAGAGGAAATCATTCCTGGGTCCCACCAGAGGAAATCATTCCTGGGTCCCACCAGAGGAAATCACTCTTGGGTCCCACCAGAGGAAATCACTCTTGGGTCCCACCAGAGGAAATTACTCTTGGGTCCCACCAGAGGAAATCACTCTTGGGTCCCACCAGAGGAAATTACTCTTGGTCCCACCAGAGGAAATCACTCTTGGGTCCCACCAGAGGAAATCACTCTTGGGTCCCACCAGAGGAAATTACTCTTGGGTCCCACCAGAGGAAATTACTCTTGGTCCCACCAGAGGAAATCACTCTTGGGTCCCACCAGAGGAAATTACTCTTGGGTCCCACCAGAGGAAATTACTCTTGGTCCCACCAGAGGAAATCACTCTTGGGTCCCACCAGAGGAAATCATTCTTGGGTCCCACCAGAGGAAATCATTCTTGGGTCCCACCAGAGGAAATCACTCTTGGGTCCCACCAGAGGAAATCATTCTTGGGTCCCACCAGAGGAAATCACTCTTGGGTCTCACCAGAGGAAATCACTCTTGGGTCCCACCAGAGGAAATCATTCTTGGGTCCCACCAGTGGAAAAATCATTCTTGGGTCCCACCAGAGGAAATCATTCCTGGGTCCCACCAGAGGAAATCATTCCTGGGTCCCACCAGAGGAAATCACTCTTGGGTCCCACCAGAGGAAATCACTCTTGGGTCCCACCAGAGGAAATCACTCTTGGGTCCCACCAGAGGAAATCACTCTTGGGTCCCACCAGAGGAAATCACTCTTGGGTCCCACCAGAGGAAATTACTCTTGGGTCCCACCAGAGGAAATCACTCTTGGGTCCCACCAGAGGAAATCACTCTTGGGTCCCACCAGAGGAAATTACTCTTGGGTCCCACCAGAGGAAATCACTCTTGGGTCCCACCAGAGGAAATTACTCTTGGTCCCACCAGAGGAAATCACTCTTGGGTCCCACCAGAGGAAATCACTCTTGGGTCCCACCAGAGGAAATTACTCTTGGGTCCCACCAGAGGAAATCACTCTTGGGTCCCACCAGAGGAAATTACTCTTGGTCCCACCAGAGGAAATCATTCTTGGGTCCCACCAGAGGAAATTACTCTTGGGTCCCACCAGAGGAAATTACTCTTGGTCCCACCAGAGGAAATCACTCTTGGGTCCCACCAGAGGAAATCATTCTTGGGTCCCACCAGAGGAAATCATTCTTGGGTCCCACCAGAGGAAATCACTCTTGGGTCCCACCAGAGGAAATCATTCTTGGGTCCCACCAGAGGAAATCACTCTTGGGTCCCACCAGAGGAAATCACTCTTGGGTCCCACCAGAGGAAATCATTCTTGGGTCCCACCAGAGGAAATCATTCTTGGGTCCCACCAGAGGAAATCACTCTTGGGTCCCACCAGAGGAAATCACTCTTGGGTCCCACCAGAGGAAATTACTCTTGGGTCCCACCAGAGGAAATCATTCTTGGGTCCCACCAGAGGAAATCATTCCTGGGTCCCACAAGAGTAAATCACTCTTGGGTCCCACCAGAGGAAATCACTCTTGGGTCCCACCAGAGGAAATCACTCTTGGGTCCCACCAGAGGAAATCACTCTTGGGTCCCACCAGAGGAAATCACTCTTGGGTCCCACCAGAGGAAATCATTCTTGGGTCCCACCAGAGGAAATCATTCTTGGGTCCCACCAGAGGAAATCACTCTTGGGTCCCACCTGAGGAAATCACTCTTGGGTCCCACCAGAGGAAAAATCATTCTTGGGGCCCACCAGAGGAAATCACTCTTGGGTCCCACCAGAGGAAATCACTCTTGGGTCCCACCAGAGGAAATCATTCTTGGGTCCCACCAGAGGAAATCATTCTTGGGTCCCACCAGAGGAAATCACTCTTGGGTCCCACCTGAGGAAATCACTCTTGGGTCCCACCAGAGGAAAAATCATTCTTGGGGCCCAGCCTTTAGCTATATTTAATAATAATACAAGACCATAAACATACTTAATAAACTACAAGCTTAAAGAGCAAACCAGAAACACTTAGGCCCTTATTTAGGAAAGAATAGCATCAGGTAGCGCCTGGTTAATGTGAGGTAGCGACAGATAGCGACTGGTGAACGCCGGACACTGCACGCAATTCCACATTTATCAAGCAGAATCTGTTTAGCGACTGGGATAGCGCCATGTAGCGTCTGATTCATCATTTTCACAGCCTCAGCGAACAGCGCCAGCGTTCAGCCTTGCACAGCGCCAGGTATGACCTCTCGCTACCTGTCACTCTCCCATACATTTCAATGGACGAACCTTTTCTTCTCTTTAAACCGGGTTTTTTTTTTTTTTGCCAAAAAATCACAAATAATTCTGTGACCTCTTCTGACATTGAAAAAGCAGTTTTTTCACATTTTTTTGATTTTTTTTAAATTTCTTCAGAAATGACATTACAGGTCTGCCATTAAAGTGTTCATGTTACAATGTAATTCCATATGTTTTCGCTTTGTTACTAGTGGATAGATGCTGAAAAACAGACTTTAAACACACCGCCTCCTGCGCTCTGGGCTTCAAACAACTATTTTTCAGCGCCAGAGATTTGTGAGGCTGTTTTTTTGCTGAATATGGTGTGAGTCGGTCGCTATGAGCAGTCGCTAACATGCGCTCCCATACAGCGCTGTACTGGTCAAATAGCGACTCCTCACAATGTATCCAACATTACTGAACAGCGACTCTGAATAGCGAGTCGCTATGAAGTAGCGAACCACGGCTGAGCAAAGCGACTACTAGCAGGCGCTCTGAAATTGCCTGCTACAGACGCTCATCTGTTGCTACCTGCCGCTATTAATGAATCAGCCTGTGTGTTAGTCTTGGACCTCCTGTACTGCCCTTATGGTGGCTCTGGGTCAGTGCCTGGAGCCCACCGGAGGATCCTCTGGTGTACCAGTCCAACACTGTTTGCACCCGCCAGGGGGAGTCAGTCCAAGTAGGTTGTAGGTCTGTTGTATTCCTGCCACCTACGGCCCTGCATTACACATACAGTGTAGGTCTGCTTTAAATTGTTCATAGAGAGCAACATGTTTCCCTTCCTCCATCACCCCTGTCTTCTTTGTGTCTGTATCTATAGGCCACAGCTATCTGTTATCTGTGTTGCAGGGGGGGAGATATTTACCATCTTTCTTTCCCTCTTATGAAACGCTCCCCCCTCCGGGATAATCCCATTGTCTCATCTATCACGTCGCTAATCTCTGGAAACTTTTGAACCCATCCGAGGTTCTTTGTCCCCATCCTTAAAACTTTAACCAAGTTCTCAAAGAGTGATACAAAGGAGTCTCATACTCTCCAGATAAAAGCAAAATTCCCCAACATGTCTCTACAGAACTCAATATTGGCTTCAACATATCCAAAGACAGAAAGATAAGTGGCGACATGGAGGGTTAGTTAAAAGTAAAACCCACCTTATTGACTAATCTCTGAGCCTCGGTGTGAAAGAAGAAGCCATATTTAGTGCTGAGCAAAACCCACCTCGGCCGGCCCTGGAATCTTTTAGATTTCTGGTCTTCTCCCAGGGTATTCCGAATCGGGATGCCCCACTGTGTGAAACTCCCCGGGTGTCCGTAAACCGTTTTCCTGCTCCAATGGCACATCCCCAGGCTCTCATCCAATGAGAGCCCTCTGCCGTGATTCAGCAAAAGGCTCTTTTTTTTAATGCTGCCCCCATTCAGATAGGCTGGAGCCCATTCTAGTCACAGAATAGTCAAAATCCTGGGTTTTGGTCCACTTTAATCATTTTTATTATGTTTATATAATTAAAGTGTTTATGTTTATTTCAATAGGTTTGTATATTTTTGTATATTTGCTTTCAAAGCAAAAAAATAATTAAAGGCTGGCTGGAAACACGGCAGGTGAGTGTCCCCAAAGGTGAGTTCTCTGAGTGATCAGGAGATTTTACACAGAAGGGCATCCCGAATCAGTCTGAGATGGCTCAGGGGGATTGAAACAGCTGGCTCTGGTGTTTTAGACTCCAGGTCTAATATTTAAGGCTGTTGGTCGACTTTTAAAGTGGGTCAAAACCCACTCATTCCAACCAGCATGGCCTCCCCCCCCCCCCCCGCCACTCTTCCCTAATGCTGAAGCAGGGTGGAGGGGTTACATATAAAAAAACCCTCTTACCTGCCCTGGAATCCAGCGCCGACCATGACATAGTCGGGATCGATGGTGCGCCTGCACCTTCCTTGCCAGTTGATGCTGCTCCGAGAGCACAATCCTCCCAGGCTGGTGTACAACCAGTGCGCTGTAAGCTCTTCCCCTTCTGTATCCTCCCTTATACCCTAATAGATTGTAAGCTCTTCTCCTTCTGTATCCTCCCTTATACACTAATAGATTGTAAGCTCTTCTCCTTCTGTATCCTCCCTTATACACTAATAGATTGTAAGCTCTTCCCCCTTCTGTATCCTCCCTTATACCCTAATAGATTGTAAGCTCTTCTCCTTCTGTATCCTCCCTTATACCCTAATAGATTGTAAGCTCTTCTCCTTCTGTATCCTCCCTTATACCCTAATAGATTGTAAGCTCTTCTCCTTCTGTATCCTCCCTTATACCCTAATAGATTGTAAGCTCTTCTCCTTCTGTATCTTCCCTTACACCCTAATAGATTGTAAGCTCTTCTCCTGTATCCTCCCTTATACCCTAATAGATTGTAAGCTCTCCCCCTACTGTATTCTCCCTTATACCCTAATAGATTGTAAGCTCTTCTCCTTCTGTATCCTCCCTTATACCCTAATAGATTGTAAGCTCTCCCCCTACTGTATTCTCCCTTATACCCTAATAGATTGTAAGCTCTTCTCCTTCTGTATCCTCCTTTATACCCTAATAGATTGTAAGCTCTTCTCCTTCTGTATCCTCCCTTATACCGTAATAGATTGTAAGCTCTTCTCCTTCTGTATCCTCCCTTATACCCTAATAGATTGTAAGCTCTTCTCCTTCTGTATCCTCCCTTATACCCTAATAGATTGTAAGCTCTTCTCCTTCTGTATCCTCCCTTATACCCTAATAGATTGTAAGCTCTTCTCCTTCTGTATCCTCCCTTATACCGTAATAGATTGTAAGCTCTTCTCCTTCTGTATCCTCCCTTATACCCTAATAGATTGTAAGCTCTTCTCCTTCTGTATCCTCCCTTATACCCTAATAGATTGTAAGCTCTTCTCCTTCTGTATCCTCCTTTATACCCTAATAGATTGTAAGCTCTTCTCCTTCTGTATCCTCCCTTATACCCTAATAGATTGTAAGCTCTTCTCCTTCTGTATCCTCCTTTATACCCTAATAGATTGTAAGCTCTTCTCCTTCTGTATCCTCCCTTATACCCTAATAGATTGTAAGCTCTTCTCCTTCTGTATCCTCCCTTATACCGTAATAGATTGTAAGCTCTTCCCCTTCTGTATCCTCCCTTATACCGTAATAGATTGTAAGCTCTGCTCCTTCTGTATCCTTGATTCAATTTGATTGTTGGGGATTAGGCCCAATCCCCTGTATTACCTAGACCCAGCTTTCCCACCACACCTCACCAATGTTCTTTTAAAACATAGTTATTTTATTAAGTCTGATGATAAAAGAAAGGGGATCCATTCTGATCCAAACACACTATTATTTCACCATTATTACAAACATTATTAGAAAGCATACAAATGGATAAAACGAGGTTGACAATAGCAGCTGAAGGTATTCGCTAATTTTTTTATATATAGCAATATCGCGCTGAAACAGTACAGTTAGTCTTATTTATCTTACTGGTATGTCCTCCCTTATATGAAGGGGAGGTGTGTAATTGGGGGTGGGTGATATGGATGGAAGGAGCTTCATCATTTGATTATACGCCCCCAATTGTGACACAGAGACTATGCAAAGAAATGGCGGGTGCTATACCATAGTAGTGCCACTGGGGAGCAGCAGAGCTCTAGTGCTTACACAATGTTGGACGGATGTGCACTGTCCATGGTGCTGAAGAGCTCTATTCATGGCGATAGAGAATTGAAAAACAGAAGAAGAGCTAACATTTATTAGGATATAGGAAGGGATACAGAAGGAGAAGAGCTTACAATCTATTAGGGTATAAGGGAGGATACAGAAGGAGAAGAGCTTACAATCTATTAGGGTATAAGGGAGGATACAGAAGGAGAAGAGCTTACAATCTATTAGGGTATAAGGGAGGATACAGAAGGAGAAGAGCTTACAATCTATTATGGTATAAGGTAGGATACAGAAGGAGAAGAGCTTACAATCTATTAGGGTATAAGGGAGGATACAGAAGGAGAAGAGCTTACAATCTATTAGGGTATAAGGGAGAATACAGAAGGAGGATGAGCTTACAATCTATTAGGGTATAAGGGAGGATACAGAAGGAGAAGAGCTTACAATCTATTAGGGTATAAGGGAGGATACAGAAGGAGAAGAGCTTACAATCTATTAGGGTATAAGGGAGGATACAGAAGGAGAAGAGCTTACAATCTATTAGGGTATAAGGGAGGATACAGAAGGAGAAGAGCTTACAATCTATTAGGGTATAAGGGAGGGCGGATACAGAAGGAGAAGAGCTTACAATCTATTAGGGTATAAGGGAGGATACAGAAGGAGAAGAGCTTACAATCTATTAGGGTATAAGGGAGGATACAGAAGGAGAAGAGCTTACAATCTATTATGGTATAAGGTAGGATACAGAAGGAGAAGAGCTTACAATCTATTAGGGTATAAGGGAGGATACAGAAGGAGAAGAGCTTACAATCTATTAGGGTATAAGGGAGAATACAGAAGGAGGATGAGCTTACAATCTATTAGGGTATAAGGGAGGATACAGAAGGAGAAGAGCTTACAATCTATTAGGGTATAAGGGAGGATACAGAAGGAGAAGAGCTTACAATCTATTAGGGTATAAGGGAGGATACAGAAGGAGAAGAGCTTACAATCTATTAGGGTATAAGGGAGGATACAGAAGGAGAAGAGCTTACAATCTATTAGGGTATAAGGGAGAATACAGAAGGGGAAGAGCTTACAATCTATTAGGGTATAAGGGAGGATACAGAAGGAGAAGAGCTTACAATCTATTAGGGTATAAGGGAGAATACAGAAGGGGAAGAGCTTACAATCTATTAGGGTATAAGGGAGGATACAGGGGGAGAAGAGCTTACACTCTATTAGGGTATAAGGGAGAATACAGAAGGGGAAGAGCTTACAATCTATTAGGGTATAAGGGAGAATACAGAAGGAGAAGAGCTTACAATCTATTAGGGTATAAGGGAGGATACAGAAGGAGAAGAGCTTACAATCTATTAGGGTATAAGGGAGGATAAAGAAGGAGAAGAGCTTACAATCTATTAGGGTATAAGGGAGAATACAGAAGGAGAAGAGCTTACAATCTATTAGGGTATAAGGGAGAATACAGAAGCAGAAGAGCTTACAATCTATTAGGGTATAAGGGAGAATACAGAAGGAGAAGAGCTTACACTCTATTAGGGTATAAGGGAGAATACAGAAGGAGAAGAGCTTACAATCTATTAGGGTATAAGGGAGAATACAGAAGGAGAAGAGCTTACAATCTATTAGGGTATAAGGGAGAATACAGAAGCAGAAGAGCTTACAATCTATTAGGGTATAAGGGAGAATACAGAAGGAGAAGAGCTTACAATCTATTAGGGTATAAGGGAGAATACAGAAGTAGAAGAGCTTACAATCTATTAGGGTATAAGGGAGGATACAGAAGGAGAAGAGCTTACACTCTATTAGGGTATAAGGGAGGATACAGAAGGAGAAGAGCTTACAATCTATTCGGGTATAAGGGAGGATACAGAAGGAGAAGAGCTTACAATCTATTAGGGTATAAGGGAGAATACAGAAGTAGAAGAGCTTACAATCTATTAGGGTATAAGGGAGGATACAGAAGGAGAAGAGCTTACACTCTATTAGGGTATAAGGGAGGATACAGAAGGAGAAGAGCTTACAATCTATTAGGGTATAAGGGAGGATACAGAAGGAGAAGAGCTTACAATCTATTAGGGTATAAGGGAGGATACAGAAGGAGAAGAGCTTACACTCTATTAGGGTATAAGGGAGGATACAGAAGGAGAAGAGCTTACAATCTATTAGGGTATAAGGGAGGATACAGAAGGAGAAGAGCTTACAATCTATTAGGGTATAAGGGAGGATACAGAAGGAGAAGAGCTTACAATCTATTAGGGTATAAGGGAGAATACAGAAGGAGAAGAGCTTACAATCTATTAGGGTATGAGGGAGGATACAGAAGGAGAAGAGCTTACAATCTATTAGGGTATAAGGGAGGATACAGAAGGAGAAGAGCTTACAATCTATTAGGGTATAAGGGAGGATACAGAAGGAGAAGAGCTTACACTCTATTAGGGTATAAGGGAGGATACAGAAGGAGAAGAGCTTACAATCTATTCGGGTATAAGGGAGGATACAGAAGGAGAAGAGCTTACAATCTATTAGGGTATAAGGGAGGATACAGAAGGAGAAGAGCTTACAATCTATTAGGGTATAAGGGAGGATACAGAAGGAGAAGAGCTTACACTCTATTAGGGTATAAAGGAGGATACAGAAGGAGAAGAGCTTACAATCTATTAGGGTATAAGGGAGGATACAGAAGGAGAAGAGCTTACAATCTATTAGGGTATAAGGGAGGATACAGAAGGAGAAGAGCTTACAATCTATTAGGGTATAAGGGAGGATACAGAAGGAGAAGAGCTTACAATCTATTAGGGTATAAGGGAGGATACAGAAGGAGAAGAGCTTACAATCTATTAGGGTATAAGGGAGGATAAAGAAGGAGAAGAGCTTACAATCTATTAGGGTATAAGGGAGAATACAGAAGGAGAAGAGCTTACAATCTATTAGGGTATAAGGGAGAATACAGAAGCAGAAGAGCTTACAATCTATTAGGGTATAAGGGAGGCTACAGAAGGAGAAGAGCTTACAATCTATTAGGGTATAAGGGAGGCTACAGAAGGAGAAGAGCTTACAATCTATTAGGGTATAAGGGAGGATACAGAAGGAGAAGAGCTTACAATCTATTCGGGTATAAGGGAGGATACAGAAGGAGAAGAGCTTACAATCTATTAGGGTATAAGGGAGGATACAGAAGGAGAAGAGCTTACAATCTATTCGGGTATAAGGGAGGATACAGAAGGAGAAGAGCTTACAATCTATTAGGGTATAAGGGAGGATACAGAAGGAGAAGAGCTTACAATCTATTAGGGTATAAGGGAGGATACAGAAGGAGAAGAGCTTACAATCTATTAGGGTATAAGGGAGGATACAGAAGGAGAAGAGCTTACAATCTATTAGGGTATAAGGGAGGATACAGAAGGAGAAGAGCTTACAGTCTATTAGGGTATAAGGGAGGATACAGAAGGAGAAGAGCTTACAATCTATTAGGGTATAAGGGAGGATACAGAAGGAGAAGAGCTTACAATCTATTAGGGTATAAGGGAGGATACAAAAGGAGAAGAGCTCGCAATGTTAGGATTTTATTTGTAGCGTTTGGAGCCGCAGGTAAAATGTGATGAATGTGGAGCTGGATCCTGAGGGGAAACGTACCTGAGATATTTTACATAGTTGCCCTAAAGCATCAATAACAGAAGAAAAGAGAATATAAATAGTTACGTGGCGCATAACCAGGCCACATGCAGAGTGTCTGCTGGGGTCAGGAGTAACAGCCGGGTGAACGTGTTATTTGTCATAGCAGGGGAAAAAAGGGAGAAAAGATTAATAGAGAGGAAGAAAGGAATTGAAGAATAGAGAAAAAGAGAGAGAGAGAGAGAGAAGGCAAAAATAGAGGAAGATAGGGAATAAGGAACAGAGAAAGAGAGAGGGGAATAAAGGTACAAAAAGAAACTAAGAATGAGGGATAAGGAAAAGATAAAAGTAAAAAAAATGCTGAAGACAAGAAATGATGTGACAAAGAGATGGTAAAAAGAGAGGAAGACAAAAATATTGAATAGAAAAGGAGTGAGAAAAGGTAAAGAGAAAGAAAGACACAGAATTGAGGAAAAGAGAGAGAGAGAAGTAAAAAAGAGAGCAAGACAGGGAATTGAAGAATAGAGAAAGATAGAGAGAGAAGATAAAGAGAGTAAGACAGGGAGTGAGGAATAGAAAAAGCAAGTGAGAGACAACAAGTACAACAATTAAATGAAACAAAATGATTGTTATAAGAGAGTAAATGTGGAAAAGAGAGAGAAATAGTAAAAGAGATCAAGAAAGAGAGAGAAAAAGAGAGGGTAAACCATGAGGAATATGAAGAAATATGAATAAGAAAGAGAGACAATATAAATTGAGGAAAATAAGGATATATGGAAAAGAAAGGAAGGCAAGGAAATGAGAAAAAGAGAAAAATATGGAACAACAACAGGTAGATCAGGAAAATGTAAAGGTAAAAAATTAGAGAGGAAGACAAGGAAATGTGAAAGAGAGACAATATAAAAAGACAAAGGAAATAAAAGAAAAGGAAATGGTAAAAAGAGAGGAAGACAAAGAAACACAGAACTGAGACAGGAAGAAAGGGTAAAATGAGAGGAAGGGGGAAAATTTGAAAAAGAGAAAAAAGAAAAAAAAAGAAAAAGCCAAGGAACGTAAAATTGGGAGAGAGAGAGGGAGAGTCACATTACTATGGAAAAGACAGACAATATAAACATAGAAAAAGACACAGGATTTGGAAATATGGAAGGTCAAAAAAGAGACAGTATAAAAAAGAGTGGAAAGAAAGAGAGAATGTAAACAGAGAGGAAGATGAGGAGATGTAGAAAAGAGAGACAATATACCTTAGGAAGACAAGGAAATGAGGACTGGGATGGCTCACACACCCCAAAGGTCAGCCCGAGAACCTTATTAGTTGCCAGTGGAGAAGCGAGCACATGGATGTGGGATGAAACATATAAGATAGGCTCTTATTCAGGGTGAAGGTCCGGATTAATGTGGGCAATCTGTATGTACAGGGTGTGGGAAACATATAAGATAGGCTCTTATTCAGGGTGAAGGTCTGGATTAATGTGAGCAATCTGTATGTACAGGGTGTGGGAAACATATAAGATAGGCTCTTATTCAGGGTGAAGGTCTGGATTAATGTGAGCAATCTGTATGTACAGGGTGTGGGAAACATATAAGATAGGCTCTTATTCAGGGTGAAGGTCTGGATTAATGTGAGCAATCTGTATGTACAGGGTGTGGGAAACATATAAGATAGGCTCTTATTCAGGGTGAAGGTCCGGATTAATGTGAGCAATCTGTATGTACAGGGTGTGGGAAACATATAAGATAGGCTCTTATTCAGGGTGAAGGTCCGGATTAATGTGAGCAATCTGTATGTACAGGGTGTGGGAAACATATAAGATAGGCTCTTCAGGGTGAAGGTCTGGATTAATGTGAGCAATCTGTATGTACAGGGTGTGGGAAACATATAAGATAGGCTGTTATTCAGGGTGAAGGTCCGGATTAATGTGAGCAATCTGTATGTACAGGGTGTGGGAAACATATAAGATAGACTCTTATTCAGGTTGAAGGTCCGGATTAATATGAGCAATCTGTATGTACAGGGTGTGGGAAACATATAAGATAGGCTCTTATTCAGGGTGAAGGTCCGGATTAATGTGGGCAATCTGTATGTACAGGGTGTGGGAAACATATAAGATAGACTCTTATTCAGGGTGAAGGTCCAGATTAATGTGAGCAATCTGTATGTACAGGGTGTGGGAAACATATAAGATAGGCTCTTATTCAGGGTGAAGGTCTGGATTAATGTGAGCAATCTGTATGTACAGGGTGTGGGAAACATATAAGATAGGCTCTTATTCAGGGTGAAGGTCCGGATTAATGTGAGCAATCTGTATGTACAGGGTGTGGGAAACATATAAGATAGGCTCTTATTCAGGGTGAAGGTCTGCTTTAAGTAATCAGCTTGAATTGGAGCTCTAGGTGTATCTCTATTGGCCGGCCTGTATCAGAGCCTTTTCAAGCAGCTATGGAACCCTAAGCAGTTAGTGACAGTGCCAGTGAACGCTACTCTGCACGCTGCGTTTCATGACTTTTAACAGGCAGAAACGTGTGAGCCAATTACGTAACTACTTGGGTTCTTTAGGAGATCTGGGGGAAATTACAAGAGATAGGACATTGGGGATGTGTTGGAGGCTACAGAACGACCCAAGAGAGTTATCTGGACCCTGTATGCTATTCTGGGGGAGGAGGATTCAGGGAAGTTAGACTTCGTAGCGGAGTGGGAGAGGGAGATCGGGAGGACTTTTGAGGAAGAGGATTGGGAAAAGGCGTTTTACCTCACACATAAAACGGCGAAACCTTGTAAAGCTCAGCAAAAAAACTTTAAGCTGATCTCCAGGTGGTACAGAAGTCCCGTTCGGGTTCACCAGATTCTCCCCATGGTGCCGGACACGTGCTGGCGATGTGACGCAGCCCGGGGTACGCAGCTATATGTGTGGTGGGAGTGCCCGAGTGTACATAGCTTGTGGACCAAAGTCCTGCTCTTGTATGAGGCGGCGTACAGGACACGGATCCCGAATACCCCAGAAATTACGCTGTTGTCTATGCTCCCCGGTGGTAAGGAGGCTGGGGAGAGGGGGGCCCTGAGACACTTTCTGACAGCGGGTCGGATGGTGATCCCGAGATACTGGAAAAGCACGACGGACCCCCCTTTGCTGGAATGGTATGCAGAACTCAATAATATTATGAGGATGGAGGAGTTGACGGCAGATCTCAGGGGGGAGGGGGAGACGTACATGCAGACATGGGAAGCCTGGATAATGTTTAAGGGTTCAGATGTTGGTCAAAAACGGGTATTAGAATGGCAACAGTAGGAGGAGAAGGACGTGGTGGGCTTATAGAGGTAGTAGGGGCTGGACTGGGGGTCGGGACTCCCCCCCTTCCCCCCCCCCCCCGGTAGAGACCTTAGGGTCGATTCAGAGAAACATTTAAAAGCTTTGATTTTGTTGCCGATCATGGTATTTTTTCCGAAGGCTCGTACACTCGTATGAACTTGCGAGCGATTCTATAAACTAATCCGTTTCCTATCGTAAAATGCCCGTCCGTTCGTATGCTAGCTTCCGACCTTGGCTCTGTCATTTTCCATCGTAAATTCTAGGTTGAGTGATCTATTGTAGCGACGGCAGCATGTGTTTTTTCCCTTCTTCCATCGTCCACCTCTACGAATTCCTTGCGCTTCCCAATGGGTTAGAATGGTTTTTAACCTCTAATATTCGTTCGTTCGGAAATGTAGAAGATCTTGCGCATGCGCAATACAAGCTACACTCATCAAACTGTTCTGCCACAAATGTGGCCACATATATTACACTACCAAGCTCACCCCAACTACTTAGCGCTAGTCTAACACTTACATTTATTACCTCCAAAACTGACCCAAACCACTTTGCGGTCATGCTTCATATCTGCTTTTTCTTGATTTCATTCGTTTAGTGGTAACCAACCATTAATGAATGTATTTCTAAAAGTAAATCATACAGATTTTTTTTTTTGTTTTGTTTTTTGACCTGGCATTTTTTTCTTGCATTTAATATAAATGTTTGGTTTCAAATGGTACAACTTTAAATTTTTAGTGTTGTTACCCACACCCTGTACATACAGATTGCTCTCCAAAGAAAAAAACACCCAGCATCTTCTGCATGTTATGAGCCTGGAAACAGCCAAGATGGCGGGTCAGGTAATATCAGGCAGCCTGCAAACAGAAAGGGCCTTGTGACTGTGTTGCTCTGCATTCTGGGATTTCTGACCTTTCCAGGCCCCCAGCTCTGCTGTGTCTGAGCAAAACACAGCTGTAACCCACACCCTGCACTTTATCCCGCTCTCCTCTCCTCAGTAAGTGTGATGCATCTGACCAAAGATGAGATAAAATAATTACTACAACAATAAATCCGAAAACAAATTAAGATTCAAGTACAACAATCCAAAGATAAATAACAAAGGACATACGTTTAAAAAAATATAGCAGTTATATTGATGTGTGGCAAAATAAAGGTTTACATGCAAAGGACTAATTAAGGTCCACATTAAAATGCTTTTAGAAGGCATACATGAGGCTATACAATTTATGGCCTCGGCCATGCTGATACATGCAGTTCATTGGAGCTGAAGGCGCGCAGACTCCTCCACATAGCCACAAAACCTGTTCAACAATAGCAATCCGAGCCCTCAAAGGTGTCGGAAGTGGTTTTTAAATGAAACGGATTTATTGGGTGGTAATCAGCTCTCTGATTCACACGGAAACACATCTGATTAGCGGAAGTTTTCTGAACGAACAGAAAATTTCCGATTTGAATCGGAAAACTTCCGAATATCGAAAGAGCATATACGTCTATGTCCGAACGTTCGCGCGAGTCGGAAATGGCCAAAAAAAACGGAAAAAATGACTAACACCCACCCAAACTTACGATTCCCGATCCGAAATCAATTATTTTGGGATTTTGAATCGACCCTCTTGTGTTTCGATGTTCTTGTGGACGTGTATGTGTGTGTTTCCTTGGTGTGGGGGCTTTCGCCATTCTATCCGGCTTAAAATTGAGCAAGGGCGGTGGGACAGCAGGTCCTGGATGACTGCAGGCTCTGGCCGGGGGGCTTGGGGGCGATTCCTACAGGTCGTGTTTTTTTTTCCTCTTTCCCGTATGGTGACCTGGCTCCCATCATTTGATTCATAGCATGGTTGGGTCAGCATCTCGGGAATTGGTAAGAGGAATGCTTGGCTAGGTGACTAGTGTCAGTAGGCCTACGGCCTGGATGGGAGGAGCAAAGTCGGTACAGAGGAGAATGGAGACTCGCGGTGATGGGGGGTTTGGTGTTATATTGTATTGTATTAATATGTGTACTGTATTGTGTTTTATGTCATGTATATTTGTAAAATTGTGATATGCTTAAAATTCAATAAAAATAAGATTAAACATAACAGGCAGAAACAGCGTTTCTTTATTTCAGCCACAGGATATCACTACTGTGAACAAAAGGCAAGGCTGCACCTGCAATGAGGCCACGTGAGGCAGCTGCCTCAGGCGGGACTGCAGCTGGGAAAGCAATGGCCCCACCTTTTGCCTAAATGTTACTTTTTACTCATATTCTTCTATAATATTAGTGGTTCAGTGTGGATTGGGGCACCGCTGCATGCTGTCATGTTTTTAAACGCAAAAGTCTTAAAGGAGCCACAGCACTCAACCCTGTTAGCTTGCAGACAACCCCTAATCTGTCTCTAAGCTTGGTTAGGTTTGTCTGAAAGCTAACACGGTTGAGTGCTGTGGCTCCTTTAAGACTTGTGTATCCTAATTGCCCTGCTCACGTGCACCTCCCAGGTTATTTATAAAATGGTCTGAGCGGCTGCCACCACCTCCTATGTTTTAAAAGTCAACCATTGGCTAAGCAGCTAAGCCCCGCCCCCAATGATTCAGCACCGCTTTCATAATAACCCCACAGTGAGTCATGGCAACAAATGAAGGATCTGGGCAGAGGAGTGCAGTGCACGTCCTGGGGGCTGGAACCTTTCTATAGTTCCCCTCTGACAGCAGAAAGGCCATCTTCACCCCTGACAAACTTTAGAGTGCGTTTTGGCTCATTTTTATTTGTGATCAAAAGAACACAATGGTAGGAAAAAAAAAACAGGAGGTGATTTTACCAGAAAATAATAAAATGACTTTCAATAACATCTAAGTCCTGTAAAAATAAATTTGTTAAAACGTATTTATAAGTCAAAAAAAATTTCAATATAGTTCTGCCCATTGTGTTCTATGGTATTGTGCCCTACATCGCCACTCTAAACTGGCGCTGCTTATACAAGAGTGCGGGTCACCTTGATGAAAAAGGCACAAGTGATACATTTGGCGCCATTTGGTGTACACATTGGCGCTAACTGTTGCTCACTTCATAAATGAAGCATAAAGTGACACTGGGCTAAAACCCTTTGTACTGGATGTGGATTTAAGTGGATTTAAATGGCTTCACAAATCAGCCTCCCAACACAATATATATATATATATATATAGTATTTTTCACCCTATAACAGGCGCCTGCCCATAGGACACACCTAGGATTTGGAGGAAGAAAATAAAAAAAATAAATATTCTGAATCAAATGTTGTGCTAAAACACCGTCCCCCCAAGAACCAAATAATAGACAAGTGGCATCCTCCCCTCCATCCCCCATGGCCAGTGTGGCATTCCCCCTCCCATTTCCCACATAGGCAGTGTGGCATTCCCCCCCCATTCCCCATATAGCCAGTGTGACATTCCCCCCCCCCCATTCCAAATATAGGCAGTGTGGCATTCCCCCTCCCATTTCCCACATAGGCAGTGTGGCATCCCCCCCCCATTCCCCATATAGGCAGTGTGGCATTCCCCCTCCCATTCCCCATATATTGACAGTGTGGCATTCCCCCTCCCATTCCCCATATATTGACAGTGTGGCATCCCCCCCCCCCATTCCAAATATAGGCAGTGTGGCATTCCCCCTCCCATTCCCCATATAGGCAGTGTGGCATTCCCCCTCCTATTCCCCATATAGGCAGTGTGGCATTCCCCCTCCCATTCCCCATATAGGCAGTGTGGCATTCCCCCCTCCCATTCCCCATATAGGCAGTGTGGCATTCCCCCTCCTATTCCCCATATAGGCAGTGTGGCATTCCCCCTCCCATTCCCCATATAGGCAGTGTGGCATTCCCCCTCCCATTCCCCATATAGGCAGTGTGGCATTCCCCCTCCCATTCCCCATATAGGCAGTGTGGCATTCCCCCTCCCATTCCCCATATAGGCAGTGTGGCATTCCCCCCTCCCATTCCCCATATAGGCAGTGTGGCATTCCCCCTCCTATTCCCCATATAGGCAGTGTGGCATTCCCCCTCCCATTTCCCACATAGGCAGTGTGGCATTCCCCATCCCATTCCCCATATATTGACAGTGTGGCATTCCCCCCCCCCCATTCCAAATATAGGCAGTGTGGCATTCCCCCTCCCATTCCCCATATAGGCAGTGTGGCATTCCCCCTCCCATTCCCCATATAGGCAGTGTGGCATTCCCCCTCCCATTCCCCATATAGGCAGTGTGGCATTCCCCCCTCCCATTCCCCATATAGGCAGTGTGGCATTCCCCCCCGCATTCCAAATATAGGCAGTGTGGCATTCCCCCTCCCATTCCCCATATAGGCAGTGTGGCATTCCCCCTCCCATTCCCCATATAGGCAGTGTGGCATTCCCCCCTCCCATTCCCCATATAGGCAGTGTGGCATTCCCCCCTTCCATTTCCCATGTAAGCAGTGTGGCATTCCCCCTCCCATTCCCCATATAAGCAGTGTGGCATTCCCCCTCCCATTCCCCATATAGGCTGTGTGACATCCCCCCCCCCATTCCCCATATAGGCAGTGTGGCATTCCCCCTCCCATTCCCCATATAGGCAGTGTGGCATTCCCCCCTTCCATTTCCCATGTAAGCAGTGTGGCATTCCCCCTCCCATTCCCCATATAGGCTGTGTGACATCCCCCCCCCATTCCCCATATAAGCAGTGTGGCATTCCCCCTCCCATTCCCCATATAGGCTGTGTGACATCCCCCCCCCATTCCCCATATAGGCAGTGTGGCATTTCCCCCCCCCCCATTCCCCATATAGGCAGTGTGGCATTCCCCCTCCCATTCCCCATATAGGCTGTGTGGCATTCCCCCTCCCATTCCCCATATAGGCAGTGTGGCATTCCCCCCTCCCATTCCCCATATATGCAGTGTGGCATTCCCCCTCCCATTCCCCATATAGGCAGTGTGGCATTCCTCCCTCCCTTTCCCCATATAGGCAGTGTGGCATTCCCCCTCCCATTCCCCATATAGGCAGTGTGGCATTCCCCCTCCCATTCCCCATATAGGCAGTGTGGCATTCCTCCCTCCCTTTCCCCATATAGGCAGTGTGGCATTCCCCCCTCCCATTCCCCATATAGGCAGTGTGGCATTCCTCCCTCCCTTTCCCCATATAGGCAATGTGGCATTCCCCCTCCCATTCCCCATATAGACAGTGTGGCATTCCCCCTCCCATTCCCCATATAGGCAGTGTGGCATTTCTCCCTCCCATTCCCCATATAGGCAGTGTGGCATTCTCCCCTCCCATTCCCCATATAGGCAGTGTGGCATTCCCCCTCCCATTCCCCATATAGGCAGTGTGGCATTCCCCCTCCCATTCCCCATATAGGCAGTGTGGCATTCCCCCCTCCCATTCCCCATATATGCAGTGTGGCATTCCCCCCTCCCATTCCCCATATAGGCAGTGTGGCATTCACCCGCCCATTCCCCATATAGGCAGTGTGGCATCCCCCCTCCCATTCCCCATATAGGCAGTGTGGCATTCCCCCTCCCATTCCCCATATAGGCAGTGTGGCATCCCCCCTCCCATTCCCCATATAGGCAGTGTGGCATTCCCCCTCCCATTCCCCATATAGGCAGTGTGGCATTCCTCCCTCCCATTCCCTATAGGCAGTGTGGCATCCCCCCTCCCATTCCCCATATAGACAGTGTGGCATTCCCCCTCCCATTCCCATATAGTCAGTGTGGCATTCCCCCTCCCATTCCCCATATAGGCAGTGTGGCATTCCCCCTCCCATTCCCCATATAGGCAGTGTGGCATTCCTCCCTCCCTTTCCCCATATAGGCAGTGTGGCATTCCTCCCTCCCATTCCCTATAGGCAGTGTGGCATCCCCCCTCCCATTCCCCATATAGACAGTGTGGCATTCCCCCTCCCATTCCCATATAGTCAGTGTGGCATTCCCCCTCCCATTCCCCATATAGACAGTGTGGCATTCCCCCTCCCATTCCCCATATAGTCAGTGTGGCATTCCTCCTCCCATTCCCCATATAGGCAGTGTGGCATTTCTCCCTCCCATTCCCCATATAGGCAGTGTGGCATTCCTCCCTCCCTTTCCCCATAGAGGCAGTGTGGCATTCCTCCCTCCCATTCCCTATAGGCAGTGTGGCATCCCCCCTCCCATTCCCCATATAGACAGTGTGGCATCCCCCCTCCCATTCCCCATATAGACAGTGTGGCATCCCCCCTCCCATTCCCCATATAGGCAGTGTGGCTTTCCTCCTCCCATTCCCATATAGGCAATGAGCAGGGCGGCGGTTCGAATGGCGAGCAGAACGGCTTTGCCACGTGATCTTTCTTTTCTGGGATGTCGGGCAGACGGTCAGAGTTGCTTCGCTGTAGCCCAGAGAGCCGGAGGCTGTGTGATTAAAGGCTGTTTTTGAACATGTATCCACCAGTAACAAAGCGAAAACATATGGAATTACATTGTTATAACATTGTAACATGAAAACATTAATGCCAGACCTGTAATGTCAATTCTTCATAACTATATACAAATATGGAAAAAGTTTTCAAAAATGGCTTTTTTCTAGGCCAGGAGAGGTCACAACATTATTTGAGAAAAAATAAATAAATAAATAAATAAAAACCCCCTGTTTAAAGAGAAGTAAAAGAACGTCCATAGAAATGTATGGGAGAGCGACAGGTAGCGAGAGGTAATACGTGGCGCTCTGCAAGGCTGACCGCCGGCGCTGTACGCTGATGCTGGGATAATGATGAATCAGACGCTACATGGCGTTATCCCAGTCGCTTAACAGAATCGGCTTCATAAATGTGTAATTGCGTGCCGTGTCCGTTCACCTGTCGCTACCTGCCGCTTGCAAGGCACCACCTGGCGCTATCCCTTCATGAATAAGGCGCTAAGTTGCCTCCGCCATGCCAAGCCCCCCTCCCTTCTCCAAGTCCTCCGGCACATCACTGCCTTTTGCAGACGGCTGCTGCAAGTCAGCGTCTCACTAGTTAAGAGCAGCGCTAGGTGCAAAGTCATAGTGAGCAGGGTGGCGGTTCGAGTGGCGAGCAGATCCTTCTTGTCCGGGATGCCGGGCAGACGGTCAGAAAGTGCGGGGAGACGCCTGCTTCTGGCGGGTCCAAGTCCATCCTGATCCTGTGACCTCCGCCATCATCATATGTAAATAATATAATAAGGTGGAGGAGCAGCAATGATGGGCCCCCTGACCTTCTGGGTCCATGGCATCATTTAGATAAAGGAAACACCATTTATCTCTGCATTGAGCTGCATTTAACTGAGTTTAAAGTGGACCAAAACCCAGGATTTTGACTATCGTGGGTTTTGGTCCTTTCTCACCGGGCACCCTGATCAGGGGAGATCCACTATGTGGATCTCCCACATCAACCCACCTCATCCCGGTCCTACGGTGCATGTGCGGCCGCTTGTCCAATCAGCGCACTCAAAGCCGCTGAGCTATGGACGTCTAACCCAACGTCTTAGAGAGTGGATTTCACACAGAGGGGAGTCCTGGCATTGTCCATCCATGGCATAGGGACTTGTCTGGGGATTGCCCATTTGGCCATCTAATCTCTACTCCCTGTGGCCAAACTAGTGCTAAATCCCATTATATTGCCGCATCCCACTCAACTAACTTCGCTCCAATGACGCATGCGCAGGTCATGGCCTTTCTATACCTTTAGCTAGATGCATACCCGGGACCTGTCTCTGTGGGCCCCCTAGCAGCTGGGGGCCCCAAGCATTTGCTTAGTTTGCATAGTGGACCAACACCCGATGCTGATCGGCCCGGGAATCTATAAGATTCCCGGGCCGATCAGCATCGGACCTGTGGGGCACCCCGAATGGGGGTGCCCCGCTGTGTGAAACCCCCCAGAAAGCCCCAAAATCCCTACCTGCTCCTCGATCCAGCGGCGCATGCGCCGCCGCCACTTGCGCATCCCTCTAGCAGGGCGCGCACCCGCGCCGGCTGTTTGTGATTGGCCGGTGCGGGCGCGCTCCCTGTAAGAGTGACACGCGGGAGGCGGTGGCGGGCGCGCTCGCTCGTCCGTCGGCGGGGATTGGCTGCAGCGGTCACGTGGGAGCGGGGACAGGTGAGTTTTTGGGGCTTTCTGGGGGGTTTAACACAGTGGGGCCCGATCGGGGTGCCCCACCGAAGTGGACCAAAACCCAGGATAGTCAAAATCCTGGGTGTTGGTCCACTTTAAGCACGCCCCTGAGTGTCCATATTATAAAAATGACAGACCTCTCCATTCTTTGTATGTGAGAAACGTGGCAAATCTTTTATATATGTTGTGGTGTGTTGGCCTTCAGAGGTAGGTGTGAGCTTGAAGGTGAGGCTGCGTGTCAGGAACATATTGCTATAACATATAATACATTCCATTGTGAAATGGGAAAGGTCATTGCAGACATATTTCACAACTGAACAGGCTCAACCCGACTCATCTGGCTGATCATAGATAATAGTAAAGAAAAAATGTCACTCCAAATACCTGTAGAGTTACACGTTCTATACTGTCACCAGGGCCGGATTAAGTGTAGTGGAGGCCCCTGGGCACAAAACCTGGTGGAGGCCCCAGATACAGTATTTTATTTCCTTTAAAATAATAGTCCAGCCAAGTAACTGATTGGTGGTTGTCTGGCACCCGCCTACTTACTGGAACATCAGATGGAGTCCCTTGTGCCCCCCTTGTGCGGGTGCGTGCTGCTCGGGAACTCCTGCTTTGCCATTCTGGGTGGGGGGTGGTGTAGTCACCCGGCTGGTTCCCTGCATTGAGCTGCCAGCGGCTGTGCTTGGTGGCTTATGTGCAGTGACAGCTCTGCACCCATCACTGTAGCGTTACTGATGGCGGCTTTGCTACTCTAGACTTTCCATCCTTCCCTGTGGTGGCTTTGGCTCCCCAGGCGCGGGGGGGGCCCCCACTGCCGCCGATAGCTTTGTTGCTGGCCAGCGGCCCATCAGGCCAAAGACTGAAAAGCCTCCTGCACCAGACCATAACCCAAAGGTCGGTGGAGGCCCCCTTTGCAGGGCAAGTGGTGGACGCCCCTTGCTCCCTCCTCATAATCTGTCCCTGACTGTCACAGACGTCTTTAAACTTACTGTAGAACGATGCCACTGGGGCAAGTCACCTTGTAATTGTTTTACCTTATGTAAGCTTCACCAATGTAAAATGCATCACATATAAACATGCAATTAAAATCACACACATTCGCATATATAAATAAATGTATATATATATATATATATATATATATATATATATATATATATAACATTTTTTAATCGATTTTTATTGTATGTCTATGGGCTTTATTTAGCACAGGTCACTGGTTTTACACAGCAGGGGATCCATGGACAAGGCCATTGCGCCCTGTGCCAGACACACACAAACACACTTAATGAGGAGCAACACCCTGGAATGATGGTGGGGCCTCCCGATTTGTATCCCCCCAGGTCACTGTAAAAACTCTGTCATTCCCATGACGCAAATGTGCTCGATTGCGCTCAGCTTCGCTAAACGCCTAAGCAGAGCACAAGGAAGCTGAGCAGGGTGAAGTGCACCACGAGCCGCAACCCCCTGCTCAGTCTGTGGCTGTGACATGAATCATTCAGGAAAGCCTGGCCGGGATATGACTATAGCGCCGAAATGGGCCCCGGGAGCAGGTAGGTGGAACTGGGCATCCAGGGGGTTTCACACAGCGGGGCATCACAATTCCAATGCCCCGGGGACGGACATGAATGGCCATGAAGTCTTTTAGACTCCAGGGCCTTAGTTGTTTCTCTTTAAGGGGAAAGAGCTAGGTGGAATGAAGTGAAAAAAGAAAGAAAGAGAAACAAAAATAAAAGAGGGGAAAGAGATAAAGAACGTTGAAGAAGACTGAGTGCAAGGAAATGCAAGGGACAAAGGAATATGGAAAATAGAGGAATAGAGAGGTGGCAGAAAAAAAGAATGTGGCAAGAGAAAAAGAAACACAGGAAAAAAAAGGGGATGAATGTAAGGATGGGAACATGCAGAAGAGATAGACTGAGATGACTAGGGCATGAAAAAGAGAAGGAAACAGGGGGCAAGAAAATGTGGAGAAAAAGAGACAGAGAGAAGGTAAAATGAGAGGATAATGAAAAGAGTATGACAGGGCGAGATGGGAGAAAATGATGGAGGGAATGGGTAAAATAGAGAGAGGGAAGGCAAAAAGAGAGGAAGATGCAGAGAAGGTGAAAAGAGTAGGAGATGGCAAGAATGCGAAGAGAGAGACAGAAAGATGGAGGGAACGTGATAAAGAGAGTTGACTGGGAGTTATTGAGAACTATAAATCAGGTTGGCAGAAAGATGCAGCCCCTGACAGCCAGCATGGAGAGAGCAGAAAGCAAGATAATTGAACCCTTTGTCTGGAATGTCCTTTTAAAAAGGAGGGAGATACAGAACGAAAGATGAAGGGATCACATAAAAAAGAGAGAGTCGGAGATAAAAAAGCAAGAAGCAAAAAAAGATGAGAAGAGAAAAGAGACTTGCTGTGCCAGCTGAGAGCTTTTTTTCTGAAGCAGTGGCTGAATGGTGACTCCAGTCGCGCCACGGGCGACAGCACACCCCAAATGCCAGCCATGCCACCCTATATCTGACTCTCTCTTTATTATGTGATCCCTCCATCTTTCATTCTGTATCTCCTTCCTTTTTAAAAGGACATTCCAGACAAAGGATATACGTGAATAATACATGGCTAAACTTTTACAACAATTAGATTCAAGTGAAATATCATTAGTAAATAGCTCCACGTGCAGAACCGGGCAGGCTGATTCATCATTAGCGTCAGGTAGCGACAGATGAGCGTCTGTAGCGGCATTTTCAGAGCGCCCGCTAGTAGTCGCTGTGCTCGGCCGTGGGTCGCTACTTTATAGCGACTCAGTCGCTGTTCAGTAATGTTGAATACATTGTGAGGAGTCTCTATTTGACCAGTACAGCGCTGTATGGGAGCGCATGGTAGCGACTGCTCATAGCGACTGACTCACACCATATTCAGCAAAAAAACAGCCTCACAAATCTCTGGCCCTGAAAAATACTTGTTTGAAGCCCAGAGCGCAGGAGGCGGTGTGTTTAAAGTGGACCAACACCCACGGGTGATCGGCCCGAGAATCTATAAGATTCCCGGGCTGATCACCTCCCTCCCCGCGGGACATCCGAGATCGGGATGTCCCGCGGGGTGAAACCCCCCCAAACACCCCAAACCCCTCACCTTATCTTCGGCAGCGACCGTCCGCCGCCGCCTCCCTCGCGCCCCTCTAGACGTGCGCGCGCCCGCGCCGGCCGTCTGTGAATGGCCGGCACGGGCACGCGCGCGTCAAGAGGGACGCGCGGGAGGCGGCGGCGGAGGAGCCGCTTGTCCGCGTCTTGTCCGTCGGCGCTGGGAGCGGGGAGAGGTGAGTTGTTCGGGGGGGTTTCACACAGCGGGGCCCCACCGAAGTGGACCAAGACCCAGGATAGTCAAAATCCTGGGTGTTGGTCCACTTTAAAGTCTGTTTTTCAGCATCTATCCACTAGTAACAAAGCGAAAACATATGGAATTACGTTGTAGCAACATTGTAACATGAACACTTTAATGGCAGACCTGTAATGTCATTTAAATGTAAAAAAATTGAAAAAAATGCTTTTTCAATGCCAGAAGAGGTCACAGAATTATTTGTGATTTTTGGGGAAAAAAAACCATTTAAAGTGAAGAAAAGGTTCGTCCATTGAAATGTATGGGAGAGCGACAGGTAGCGAGAGGTCATACCTGGCGCTGTGCAAGGCTGAACGCCGGCGCTGTTCGCAGAGGCTTTGAAAATGATGAATCAGACGCTACATGGCGCTATCCCAGTCGCAAAACAGATTCTGCTTGATAAATGTGGAATTGCGTGCCGTGTCTGGCGTCGACCAGTCGCTATCTTTCGCTACCTCTCATTAACCAGCCACTACCTGACGCTATCCCTTCTTAAATAACCCCCTAAATCTCACTAGTAAGTCCCAGCAATAAATATAGGAAAAGGCACAGAGCTGTACTGCATTCAATTCAAATCTTCATTAAAATGTGTTCAATTGATCTTTAAACTAATTGTGAAGGTGAAAATCCATCCAATCATAGGCCCTTATTTAAGAAGGGATAGCGTCAGGTAGTGGCTGGTAAATGACAGGTAGTGACAGGTAGCGACTGGTGAACGCCGGACACGGCACGCAATTACACATTTATCAAGCAGAATCTGTTTAGCGACTGGGATAGCGCCATGTAGCGTCTGATTCATCATTTTCACAGCCTCAGCGAACAGCGCCAGCGTTCAGCCTTGCACAGCGCCAGGTATGACCTCTCGCTACCTGTCGCTATGAGCAGTCGCTAACATGCGCTCCCATACAGCGCTGTACTGGTCAAATAGCGACGCCTCACAATGTATTCAACATTACTGCACAGCGACTGACTCGCTATAAAGTAGCGACTCACGGCCGAGCACAGTGACTACTAGCGGGCGCTCTGAAAATGCCTGCTACAGACGCTCATCTGTCGCTACCTGCTGCTAATGATGAATCAGCCTGCCCGTGTATGCCTGCCACCAATCATATGCTCTTACCAGAGAAAGGTATAGGATACGCCAAATCAAGAGATCAATAGATCAATATCCGGTCAATATATGGATATTAAGCTTGAATCCAGAATTGATAGAAAATTGGTCAAAGTCCAATAAATCTCAACAATACGGGTCTGTCTCTCACCCTGGATCAGGTGCACGGCATGGTGGACAGGCTCATCTAACCTCACACCTGATCCAGGGTGAGAGACAAACCCGTATTGTTGAGATTTATTGGCCTTTGACCAATTTTCTATCAATGCTGGATTCAAGCTTAATATCCATATATTGACCGGATATTGATCTATTGATCTCTTGATTTGGCGCATCCTATACCTTTCTCTGGTAAGAGCATATGATTGGTGGCAGGCATACACTATGATTGGATGGATTTTCACCTTCACAATTGGTTTAAAGATCGATTGAACACATTTTAATGAAGATTTGAATGCAGTACAGCTCTGTGCTTTTCTCTATATTTATTCCAGGCAAAGGGTTCAATTATCTTGCTTTCTTCTCTCTCCATGCTGGCTGTCAGGGGCGGCATCTTTCTGCCTGCTTTATAGTTCTCAATAACTTCCAGTGAACTCTCTGCCTTCTGCATGGCATCCTCGGCAGTGTCATGCTCGGGGTAACTCCAGCCCTCCAGATAAGCCCTCAACCCCCAATCTCCGCAGCCAGCTTCACCTGTAGGAGCCCCCGCTTGCCGGGACGCAGAATACGCCTGCCCGGGATCGATTGCCCCCAGGACTTCAATGGCTCAAAGGATGAGAGCTTATCAATAGGAGATCTGGAGAACCAAATGGTTAGAGCGTTAGTACAGGCCAGAGGTCGACAATGGGAAGACAGAGTACCGAAGGATTAGGCAATTCGTGGTCAAGTTTCTAAGCTGGGGTTGGCAACAGGAGTTCAGATCAAGAATGGTCGGTTGAGGCGGTGGTCGGCAACGGGGGTTTCAGATCAAGAATGGTCGGTTCAGGTGGCGGTCGACAACAGGATCAATAACAAATACACAGAGGTCAATACTAGGTACAAGCCGCTATCACAGGCACTGGGTGACTGACGGAGCGAACCTGATATAGGCACAGACAAGATTGGGGATGGGGGAATGGGTGTGTGATTGGTGCACATAGGAACTGGTTAGGGATTGGCCAGGATGAGGGATGAAGGCACAACCTCCCTACCCTGGGCTCATTGGCCCACATACAACCCCAGGGGCGTTCAGCCCCAAAGTTAAGGGCTCATTGGCCCTGTTGCAGCAGAGCACTCCCCCCAACCCCACCTGGCCCTTTAATTAAGTTTCCTCCGCACTGGGAGCAGCGCCGCCGGAGTGCATAAATGGAACGTGGTCGCGCGCGTGTGAGGAAGCCGGGGCCGCCGGCTGGAGGAAGAGAAGGCACGCGCACGCCAGCAGGAACGGAAGCCGCCGCTCGCCGCGGCTGCCGGGCCGGAGGCCGCGCAGCGGGCGGCCGCACCGCGGGAACGCCGCTGGACCGGGGAACGGGTAAGTGGAACCTGACAGGCAGCAAATGATGGCTCTTTCATGCATGTTTTAATATCAGGGTCCCCTCAGAGCTTATTTTGGGGACCTTGAAAAATGAGTCAGCTGAGGGGAGCAAATTCTGTAGGGTTTAGTGCTGAGAAATAAAAGATGTCACCACTGACAGCCAGCATGGAGGAAGCAGGCATGAAAAAATTCTGAAGTGTTAGACCATGTGATGGCTGCAAGCTTGTTTTCTTTACAGGTCGATGACTATAATAAGCAAGGAATGTTGTTCTTTCAGACTAACCTTTACTCCTCAAGACAAGAAAAATATCTAACAGCTATATGGGTAACAGGTATGTCTGGTCTGTCTGGTTCTTCCCTATAGAAAGGTCACCCACCCACAGCATATATAAGCTGTAACTGTGTGGCCCCGGAAGCGCAGGAACCAGAGCTGGCCGTTCCTGTGCTTCACTCTGCATGCTTTACTCTTCTGATACTAATCATAATACTAATCATTTTAGATTTTTTAGGTTGGTGGTGCCGGTTTGGGGTTTCCCCTTGTGGTTGCTGGGGCCACATATAGAAACATAGAAACATAGAAGGTTGACAGCAGAAGGAGACCATACACTCCATCTAATCTGCCCTTATGTGTATACTGTATGTTCTCTTTATCTTATGTGTATACTGTATGTTCTCTTTATCTTAGGATAGATGGAGGCTTATCCCAGGCAGGTTTTAATTCAGTGACCGTTGATTTTTCAACTACCTCTGCTGGAAGTTTGTTCCAAGCATCTACTACTCTTTCTGTAAAATAATATTTTCTAACATTGCTCCTGATCTTCCCCCCGACTAGCTTCAGGTTGGGCCCCTTTGTTCTGTCATTAAGCTTCTTCTTAAAAACACTTCCCTCCTGAACCTTATTCAATCCTTTCACATATTTAAAGGTCTCCATCATGTCCCCTCTCTCCGTTCTTTCCTCCACATATACTTCTTTGCTCGTCTTTTGTTTAGGAGCATCCCATATTGGCTTACCAATCCTATATTGTAGATATTGGAGATTTCTCTTCAGGGTGGTGCAGGGGTCGTAAGTTATTGTTTTTTTTCATAATACTAATCATAATACTAATAATATTACTAATCATAATACTAATCGTTTTGCATGTTTTCCTTATTTTGTACAGCTACAGAATAACATATAGTTCTATTTTGTAGGCTGTAGGTTTAGATGCCCACAACTTATCTCATCCTTCAGGTAGGTCTTGATACTGTATGTGTACAGGTGACACAGGGTATTATTCCATGCCACAGGCATGTTTATAAGGATGGGAAAGCAAGGGCTAGGAATATGCGTAGAGGCTAGTTGAAGGGTAGTCATTGTCTATGGAGAACATGTAGTACTACTCACCTGCTCCTCCTAGAAAGATTCTCTCTAATTTCTCTACTGTCAATGTGTATTGGTAACAAATAATGCTACTTGTGTATTTCATATTCCTTCTCTTTCTGTATTAAAGTTTGGTGGTCTTTTAGATCTTTTAGCACTTATTCACTAATTCTGTTTATTTACTAATTCTACTACGAATTCTCTAGATTTCTACCAATTGTGTGTATGGCTAACGCATAGCACAATGCTCATCTGCTGTACTTGGTAGTGTTAGGTCTTCTATCTCTAAATTCTGTGTCTATGTAAAATCTCAAGTGCTACTTCCTCCATGATCCTCTAGATCAGGGGTCCCCAACCTATAGCTTGGGAGCCATACGTGGCTCGCTGACACTTGCTGTGTGGCTGACAGACTGTATGTTGTATTCCATATTACTGTTTGTTGGTCTTTTAGATATTTTAGCATGTATTCACTAATTCTACTAGGAATTCTCTAGTCCTCTTAGTAGACCCATGTCTCAGATTTCTACCCATCATGTGTATAGGTAACGCATAGCACAATGCTCATCTGCTGTACTTGGTAGTGTTAGGTCTTCTATCTCTAAATTCCGTCTATGTAAAATCCCAAGCGCTACTTCCTCCATGATCCTCTAGATCAGGGGTCCCCAACCTATAGCTCGGGGCCATACGTGACTTGCTGTGTGGCTGACAGACTGTATGCTGTATTCTATATTACTGTTTGCTGGTCTTTTAGATCTTTTAGCATTTATTCACTAATTCTGCATCTGGTTCTTATTTTTGGGGGTAATAGAGAGGTCCATGTTCAATAAACCATTGTGTTTTATGCCTTCAAGTCCTTCATTGTATTTTGAATAGTTTTCAGTAGTTTATTGTTCTATAAGAGTTTTATGTTGTTTATGTTTATATCTAAATCATCAGCTAGAAAGACAATGGAACATTTTACTACAGTGTAAAAAGGTGTAAAAAGCACAATACTGATAAATAAGGTGGAGGAGCAACAATGACCTCCTGGGGTGGTCGCACCCCCTATAGTTACGCCCCTGATGCTGTGTATATGGTTAGTTCTACTTATCTGCTTGCTGGATTCAAATCATATATCTCCACTAAAGTTGAATTTAATGATCATTCATAGTCCTACTTCCTTTGTCCCTATTGGGTTAAACATTACTTTAGTAATCACTACTATCGTCTCTACTAATGGTGCGTTTAAAGATAAATTCAAAGCACCACGCTCTGTTCTTCTATATATTATCAGACATGTGAAGAAATAAAGAGACACCTACCAGGATACCTATACCTCTCTACTCCCCTGCCCCCCCTCTCCACCCCCTTTCTCCTCTCCATTCATTTTTCATTTATATGTAATTTGTCCTATTTTCTTTAATGTTACTGTTTGCTTGACATGTACTATAGTCGTGGTAAAAGATGTAGCACAACATGATTCTGGTTATGTATTATGTGTGTCACTCACAATCTACTACCGGTTGGCAGGCTGTTTATTGCATTTGCATTGAGTGGATCCCCATCGGGTCCCTACACATTTGTAAAACATTTTTGAAACAGAAATAAGGAGACACCTTCTGTAGGCTGAGTATATTTACCGTAAGATGAGATCTCAAGAACACCTAGTTCTCATTCAACATTATGAAAATTATCTATCAAAATTTTAAGGACATCTAGCCTCAATACATGTAACGTGACTACACATGACAAGCATACAAGGGTTGCTGACCCTAATCAGGCTAAAATACCTTTTTTAGGACCAGATTAAGTGTAGTGGAGGGCAGAAGACAGAAAGCCTAGTAAAGCCTCCGGTAAGTAACTGTAGATCAATCTCTGCCCTCGTGGAGGCCCCCAAGTGATGGAAAACCCCAACGCGGGAACCTCAGATGAAAACGCTGATGAGCCTGAGACTGTATTATGATCAAACGTAGGAGCGGCTGTGGAAGAATGTTCAAAATGTTCAAAAAGTGCACAAAGTAAAGATTTTCTTCTCTGAAAAACGTAATCTTGTGTCTGTGTCATTACTGTTTCATTAAATAAAAAATGATGGTTAATGTCTGAGAAGCCCCACGATCATGTGGACTATAGGTGACTCTCAGTGGTAAGTTACGAGCAGCTACAATATGAGCCGTCACTCAGATGTGCGGAGACATAGCTGCCAATATAGGTGTTCCAACAAAGAAATTTCCTGTGCTGGTGACGAATGACGTAGGTACGTTGAGGTAGGCCATCTACTGACTAATAAAAAGAACGTGGGGAGGAGCCTATGCCCCGTGTCTCGCGAGATTAACAAGTAACACGCAAAGGTAGGAAGGTTCCGGTGTTCTTTTGCCAACCGGGAAATCCATTCACTGGAGGCATGGAAAGCATGAGTATGTTTATGTTTACCGTTGTGTTTTTATTTTAATATGATGTGTTTAGTGCTACCGCCTGGGCTCCCCTTTCCTAACGCTTCACGCCGATGCCCCGGAAGTAACATGGCGGTGGGAGATTAGGGTCCCGATCAACACGTACTCAGCATTCTACCCCTAGGTACATATCTGATCAAGCTGGCAACAGCCCATGGTTACTCCTAATAAGTTATTAACCGCTAGTTGCTCATGTGGCGCCATTATTTTATGACTATAATATTATTGGTAGAAAACCAGGAAGTATCTGAACCGCCAACTACAATCAGTCAAAACATTATCCAAGGATTGTGGTTGGTCGCACTGGGAAAAAAGCTGTGGTGGTTATTTGAAAGTGGTGACCATTCCTGGCAGGGCCGGCTTCAGGTTTATGTGGGCCCTTAGGCGGCATGGTCTCAGTGGGCCCCTTTATGGTGATGAGTCGCGTCACATCACTAAGGGGCATCCCCCTAAGGATCATGCTATTTGAACAAAAACTCTAGTTTTGGTCCACTTTGAAGAGCACCAAAACCCCTTTAACCCTGACCTCAGAGTCTAAACAAATCTAGGGCCAGGTGAAAAGGATCCCCAGGGGCATCCTGATTTAGGATGCCCCTGTCTGTGCCCCCCCCCCCCCCCGTCCCCATTCGCTCATTACTTTCCTTAAACTGGCAAATGCACTGTGGGATCGCCAAACCGGGGGGGGGGGGGGGGGAATCTTTCACAAACAGGGGCATTTCAAATTGAGATACCCCTGTAAAGAGGAACAAAATATGGGGCTGGGAATCCTGGGTTTTAGTCTGCTTTAAATAGCAGCGGTAGATATGAGGCTAACCAGCCTTTATGTGCTGGTCATGGCTGTCAGTCAGTTTTGGCCCCAGTATCTCACTACTTAAGGTAATAGGCAGAAGAAACGGAGAAACCTCACTCCACAAATAGGTAGACTCATTTTGAGAAGCCCCTCCTGCACCCCACAATTAATTGGCAGATTGCAGGGATTTCCCCCAGGGCCGGCTCTAGGTTTGTGGGGGCCCTTGGGCAGGAAAGTCTTAGTGGGCCCCAAAGTAGTGTGTCACACGATGTAACCTTTCAGCTCCGCTGCCACAAATGGGTCGTCTTTTGCTGCTGATTGCAATTCCAATCCTCATTACCTTCCCTATAGCCACCAATCGCCCTCCAATCCTTATTACCTTCCCTATAGCCACCAATCACCCTCCAGTCCTTATTACCTTCCCTATAGCCACCAATCATCCTCCAGTCCTTATTACCTTCCCTATAGCCACCAATCACCCTCCAGTCCTTATTGCCTTCCCTATAGCCACCAATCATCCTCCAGCCCTTATTACCTTCCCTATAGCCACCAATCACCCTCCAGTCCTTATTACCTTCCCTATAGCCACCAATCACCCTCCAGTCCTTATTGCCTTCCCTATAGCCACCAGTCCTTATTGCCTTCCCTATAGCCACCAATCACCCTCCAGTCATTGTTGCCTTCCCTATAGCCACCAATCACCCTCTAGTCCTTATTGCCTTCCCTATAGTCACCAATCACCCTCCAGTCCATGTTGCCTTCCCTATAGCCACCAATCATCCTCCAGTCCTTATTACCTTCCCTATAGCCACCAATCACCCTCCAGTCCTTATTGCCTTCCCTATAGCCACCAATCATCCTCCAGTCCTTATTACCTTCCCTATAGCCACCAATCACCCTCCAGTCCTTATTACCTTCCCTATAGCCACCAATCATCCTCCAGTCCATGTTGCCTTCCCTATAGCCACCAGTCCTTATTGCCTTCCCTATAGCCACCAATCACCCTCCAGTCATTGTTGCCTTCCCTATAGCCACCAATCACCCTCTAGTCCTTATTGCCTTCCCTATAGTCACCAATCACCCTCCAGTCCATGTTGCCTTCCCTATAGCCACCAATCATCCTCCAGTCCTTATTGCCTTCCCTATAGCCACCAATCGTCCTCCAGTCCTTAATGCCTTCCCTATAGCCACCAATCACCCTCCAGTCCATGTTGCCTTCCCTATAGCCACCAGTCCTTATTGCCTTCCCTATAGCCACCAATCACCCTCCAGTCATTGTTGCCTTCCCTATAGCCACCAATCACCCTCTAGTCCATGTTGCCTTCCCTATAGCCACCAATCATCCTCCAGTCCTTATTGCCTTCCCTATAGCCACCAATCGTCCTCCAGTCCTTAATGCCTTCCCTATAGCCACCAATCACCCTCCAGTCCATGTTGCCTTCCCTATAGCCACCAGTCCTTATTGCCTTCCCTATAGCCACCAATCACCCTCCAGTCATTGTTGCCTTCCCTATAGCCACCAATCACCCTCCAGTCCATGTTGCCTTCCCTATAGCCACCAATCGCCCTCCAGTCCATGTTGCCTTCCCTATAGCCACCAGTCCTTATTGCCTTCCCTATAGCCACCAATCACCCTCCAGTCATTGTTGCCTTCCCTATAGCCACCAATCACCCTCCAGTCCATGTTGCCTTCCCTATAGCCACCAATCGCCCTCCAGTCCATGTTGCCTTCCCTATAGCCACCAGTCCTTATTGCCTTCCCTATAGCCCCCAATCACCCTCCAGTCATTGTTGCCTTCCCTATAGTCACCAATCACCCTCCAGTCCATGTTGCCTTCCCTATAGCCACCAATCGTCCTCCAGTCCTTATTGCCTTCCCTATAGCCACCAGTCCTTATTGCCTTCCCTATAGCCACCAATCATCCTCTAGTCCTTATTGCCTTCCCTATAGCCACCAATCGTCCTCCAGTCTTTATTGCCTTCCCTATAGCCACCAATCACCCTCCAGTCCTTATTGCCTTCCCTATAGCCACCAATCACCCTCCAGTCCTTATTGCCTTCCCTATAGCCACCAATCACCCTCCAGTCCATGTTGCCTTCCCTATAGCCACCAATCATCCTCTAGTCCTTGTTGCATTCTCTGCTGCCACCAAGCACCCTTCAGTCTTTACTGCTTGCTCCGCTGCCACTAAAGACTCCACCATTGCTATAGGTTGTCACCTGGTTCTCATCACCTTCTGCGCTTTCATCAGTTGCCCTCCATTCCAGGCCACCATCTCCATTGTTGCTGATCATCCCTGTTGCTGAGCCCAGCCATGAGCAGGTCTGCACACAACACCTGCCATTCGGTGGTTCGGGTCCACTGTAAAATAATACCATGGCCAAGTGTGAGCCTGAGTGGGCCCCTGAAGATGCCAGGGGCACTTGGCAATTGCCCAGGTTTGCTGGCACCAGCCCTAATTTCTCCCATCCACTAGAAGCACAATTAAGGCAGATCTAAATTCTAAAACTCTAAAATGTTAAGTCTACCAAACAGCCCACCTCTCAGGGGCATCTTATTTTGGGGAGACACAGGAACAGGCCAAAATACCACTTTCAAGTTGCAGTCCCCGGAAACTTGTGCTGCTCTGCATTTCTCCTATTCTGCTTGTGATTAGGTTCAGGAGCATAGGTGGCAAACCCAAAAGGACGCTGGCAGTCAGTGGTGTTCATACCATGGGGAAGAGGGGAGGTAATCTGCTTCACCACCGATCTGCTATGTACACCATTGCTTTGGGGGTTAACTGAAGAAGACGCCCAGTGACAGCAAGCGGGGGACGGACAGTCTCTCTCGCTGCTCATGCCCAGTCCTTGCCCCCTTAGTCTCCCTCTCAGCCCCCTGTACCCACAACCCCAGCCCCCAATGCTATAGCCTCAGCATCATGGTTGGGGGGCTCTCAGCAGGAATGTCTGGGTATGGGCTGGTAAAATCCAGGGCTGATTTTTAGCCCCAGCCTGCCACTAACCCTGACCTTCTGGATCTGGTGCGGTCGCACCCCCCGCACCCCCTCAAGTTATGCCCTCCTCTGCTACTTCATTCTCTATCCACTGCTACCAACCACCTGGTTACAATAGCAATTCCACGTGCACTCCTCTGCAGCCATGCCCTCCTCCACTTTCAATCCCAGTGACCTTGATTGTCACTAGTGGGGAGCTCAAGTACCACTGGTTGGCAACCCCTGTCCTAGGACTTTAGGACTGCTGTAAATGGCAGAGGGCTCAATGATCGCCCCAATTCTGAAACCTTTGTACAAAATAGGTGTTGGAACGCATTGTAACAGTTGCAGGGGGGTATCCAGATTGCTGTGCCCTCCCGCCCATAAACCTAGTAACATAGTATGTAAGGCTGAAAATAGACTAAGTCCATCCAGTTCAGCCTGTTTATTAGTGGTCTAGTAGCCACAGCTGGTAAAGTTATTACATGCAAGGTAGGCATCCAGGCCACTTTTTTAGTGAACTCTTTTAGTGTATTCCTCCTCTGACAAAACCATAGTCTCACTGCTTTTACAGATAAGAATCCCCTTCTATGCTGATGCAAGAGGTGTCTTTCCTCTAACCTTGCCCTTGTGTTTTACTTACAGTCCAGTCCTTAAATAGATTGTGGGACAGATCTTTGTATTGACCCCGGATATATTTATACATAGTTATTAGGTCACCCCTAAGGTGTCTCTTTTCCAAACTAAATAAACCTAACTGTGACAATCTTTCCGGGTCCTCTAGCCCCCGCACTCCTTTTATTAACTTTGTTGCCCTTCTTTGAACGCGCTCCAGTTCTGATATGTCCTTCTTAAGCACAGGTTCCCAGAACTGTACACAGTATTCCATATGGGGTCTGACCAGTGACTTGTACAGGGGTAAAATGAGGGGGGCATGAGCACCTATGCCCCTCCTGATGCACCCCATAATCCTGTTTGCCTTGGCAGCTGCTGCCTGGCATTGATCACTACAGTTTAGGCCCTTATTTAACAAGGGATAGCGGCAGGTAGCAACTGGTGAGCAAATCAATCATCATTATTCCAGCCTCACCCCACAGCGCCAGCGAGCGACCTTGAACAGCGACAGGTATGACCTCTCGCTTCCTGGCGCTCTCCAATGCATTTCAATGGAACAATCTTTAAATATTCATAATTAATTGTTATTAATGGTTTTTTTTTTTTTTTATGTCAAAAATTCTGTGACCACATCTGCAATGTTAGATTTTTTTTTTTTTTTATGGTAAAATAATAAAAAAAAAATTTGGGCAGAATTGATATTACAGGTCTGATATTAATGTATTCATATTACAAAATGTTTTTAAAAACTTGCTTTTTTTTGTTTCCAAAAATATGGTTGTTTGGGGGTTAAAAAACTACTTTTAACCCATCGCCGCCAGCGCTCTGGGGTTTAAACATGCATTTCACAGCGCGAGAATTTTTTTAGCGTGATTTGTTAATGAATATGGTGGGAGCCGTTCGCTATGGCCATTCGCTATCATGCGCTCCCATACAGCGCGGAACCTGTCAAATAGCGAATCATCACCTTGTATTCAACATTACTGCACACCGACTGAGTCGCTATCAACAATTCGAACAATGGCCAAGCACAGCGACTACTAGCGGGCGCTGTGAAAATACCGCTACAGTCGCTCAACTGTCGCTACCTGGCGCTATTAATAAATCAGCCTCCCCGTTTATTGTTAATTAAAACCCCTAGGTCCTTTCCCAATGTTGTTTTACCCAGCATTTCCCTATTCAGTGTGTAATCATGACACAGATTTCTCATAACCTTACATTTATCTGTGTAAAACTTCATTTGCCATTTTTCTGCCCAAACGTCCAATTTATCCAAATCAGTTTATAACTGCATGTTATGCTCTTTTCCGTTAATTACTTTACACAGTTTAGATCGAGCAAAGATCGAGATTTCACTGTTTAACCCATTATCATATATATATATATATATATATATATATAAAAGAATTGGGCCCAGTACTGACCCCTGTTGTACTCCGCTAGTAACTTTGAGACAGTCTGAGTAAGTACTGTTGATAACCACCCTCTGTCTTCTATTATTAAGCCCATTACTCACCAATGTACACACGTTTTCCCCCAGTCCCAGCATTCTCATATTTTGTACCAGTCTTTTATGTGGAACAGTATAAAATGCTTTAGAAAAGTCAAGATATATGATATCCGGTGACTCCCCCTGATCCAATCTTGAACTTACCTCCTCATAAAAGCTGATTAGGTTTGTCTGGCAGGAGCGATTCCTCATAAATCCATGCTGATATGGAGTTATAAGGTCATTTTCCCCAAGGTGCTCCAGGATAATATCCCTTAAGAAATCTTCAAACAGCTTGCCCACCACAGATGTTAAACTTACCAGTCTGTAGTTCCCAGGTTCCCCTTTAGACCCCTTTTTGAATATCCTGTGGAATAGTCCCTGACATTATGGAATCTTGAAATATTAAACTTAGAGGCCGATTCATTAATAGCGGCAGGTAGCGACAGTTGAGCGACTGTAGCGGTATTTTCACAGAGCCCGCTAGTAGTCGCTGTGCTTGGCCGCTGTTCAGTTGTTGATAGCGACTGAGTCGGTGTGCAGTAATGTTGAATACAAGGTTAGGAGTCACTATTTGATAGGTTCCGCGATGTATGGGTGCGCATGATAGCGACTGGTCAGAGCGACCGGCTCCCATCATATTCATCAAAAAATCACGCTCCAAAAATTCTCGCGCTGTGAAATGCATGCTTAAACCCCAAAGCGCTGGCGGCTAAAAGTAGTTTTTTAACCCCCAAACCACCATATTTTTGGAAAAAAAAAATAAAAATTTAAGAATTTAGTAATACTAATACAATAATATCAGACATGTAATATCAACTCTTAAAAAAATTATCTAACATGGCAGAAGTGGTCACAGAATTTTTCACATTGAAAAAAAAACAAAAAACATTAATAACAATTATTATGAATATTTAAAGATTGTTCCATTGAAATGCATTGCAGAGCGCCAGGTAGCGAGAGGTCGGATGCTGGCGCTGTGGGCTGAGGCTGGAATAATGATGAATGAGTCGCTATATGGCGCTATCTCAGTCGCTAAGTAGGATTGGCTTGATAAATGTGTGATTGTGGTGGGGAGCCGGCGTTCTCGTGGCGGTGCCCGTCATCACCAGTCACTACCTGTCGCTATTCCTTCATAAATAAGGGACATAGCAAACCCCACTTTCACTTACCTCAACCATGAAAGATTTGCCGATCCACCAGACCTACAATACGAAAAGGGTGCAGCAATCTTCCATCCATCAAAACCCACAATAAATGAAGGATGAAGCCCCCCATACCCTCCAAAAAAATGAACTAATTGTAATTGTCCCCGGAGTTGGCGTCCTCAGACCCTTTAAACAAGGACAGGCTTGCTATAGAGAGAGACGAGAATCTTTTTTGGTGGGCCATTCTTCTCTTGGGGTCAGCTGGGCTGGCTGTAGGCCCCAATATGCTGCCCAATGTACCCCATTCCACACCACAACTGAGTCTCCCTCCAGCCCCCCCTCTCTATACTCAGCCTTGCCTTATCCCCTGCCCACATTCTATAGCCTGAGCATCATGTCAGGGGGGTGTATTCCCCCATTCCTCGCTAGCTGCCCCTACAACACTGAAGCTTAATTATCATTAAGTTAAGAGTTACTAAACCCACCCTTGCCCATGATTGAGCCCTGCAATGATGTAGCCTCTGCTATAGCCTCAATGACTGGTTGGCAAGCACATTGGGCACTAGGCTCAGTGGGCATCTAATGGGCTGGCGATGGGCCAGTCAAATCCTGATTCTTGGTCCTAGTCCACCCCCTCCTCTAAATATATAGGTGTGAGAATGTGAGCAGGCCCATCCAAAACCAAGAATGAATCCACCCACCCACCTATTCCACCATAAGTAGATATTACACAATCTGCATCGCTTTTTATTTTGAATTGTGTGCTTTTTTTCCCTAGAAAATTCTGCTGTATTGCGTGAGTTGCCATATCCTGTGCAGGAGACCCAACCAGACTACCTCGCAATACTGACTGGGCGTGTGATACCTACACAAGCTGCAATATGGATAGCTCAGGATTTACAGCACGGTAAGGGGAGCTGACCCAAGAGTGTGATTATCAGATTGTAAAGGTACATTATTCTTTTGGGATGCTCAAGACTGGGTTTAGGCATCTAATGGGTTGGCCATGTTTTAGGGATAGTGAAGATAAGGTGGCCCTTGGGCACTAGGGGAAGGGTCCTTCCAGGATCTGGTATCAGGGGCAGGGTGGTACTGACTGTTCCAAGAGGAGATCCTCTGCCTGGTGGATTCAGGTCCACTTAGCAGGGTCCCTGGTGGATTCCACTTGATGGTAAAAGGCTGGCACATTCCATACTTGTTGCATACAAGGCTTCTTTATTGGAGAGATGAACTGGCTCAGAAAGCACATACCCATCTCCATGCCCTTTATAGGGGGGCAGTCCTTTGGCCTGACCTCCAAGGACCTCAGGTGAGCAATCTTGGTGTGCACCTCTGCAGCAACCCCAGGAAAGTATCTACCAGTCTCCATGAGCACTGTCAGCCATTTTCACAGCTGCTCAGTACACGGTGTCTGCAGCTTACTCTGACCATAGTTATAGCTTCAGGAACCAATTAACATGGGATGGGTGGTTTCCTAGTAGGTACCTTAGCTTAGCTCACATAGACAGTTCCTGCTGCAGTCCCTATCACTAAAGCCTAGCTAATCAACATTCTATCTAACAATTTTAACATGGGTTATGGCTAGTCCACCCCTCTGTTACAAAACCACTTCCTTGTCTGTTACACATATTGAACAATGTGGGGGTGCACCACCTTCCTGATAAAGTGTGCTCACTTATAAACCCAGACGGGCAGGCTGATTCATGACTAGCGCCAGGTATCGGCAGATGAGCGTCTGTACAGAGACGCTTAGAGCGACCGCTGTGATCGGCTATCGGGCGCTGTAACAGAACGCCTCAGTCGCTCTAGTAACCTGGCCGGCATTGATGAATGAGATGTACGTTAGGCGTTCTAACACCAGTAAAGTGTTGCAGGGAGCGAAAAGTAGCGCCAGCTCATTGCGACCGACTCAGCGACTCACACCTTATTCAACAAAAAAACAGACACACACAGCTTCGGCGCTCTAGATCTGGGCGCTATAGCATAGAGAGCCAGACGCTGTGTGATTAAAGTCTGTTTTTGAACACATATCCACCAGTAACAAAGCGAAAACACATGGAATGACATTGTTTTAACACTGTGACAACACTTTAGTGCCAGACCTGTAATGCCAATTCTGCATAAAAATATAAAAAAATCTTTCAAAAATGACTCTTTCTAGGCCAGGAGAGGTCACACAATTATTTGAGAGAAAAACAAAAAACCCTGCTTAAACACAAGCAAATGAACAGCCATTGAAATGTATGGGAGAGCGACATATAGCGACAGGTAATACCTGGCGCTCTGGAATCTAGAGCGCCGGCGCTATACACTGAGCCGCCTGAAATGATGAATCGGACACTACATGGCGCTGTTAGAGTCGCTTATCAGAATTCGCCTTCATAATTGTGGTATTGCGTACAGCGCCCGGCGTTCACCAGACGCCGCCTGCCGCTACGAGGCGCTACCTGCCGCTATCCCTTTTTGAATAAACCCCAAAATAATTATTTTGTGCCGGCACGAAAAATATAAAAGAAAAAATATACAAAGGACCCTTTACCACCAAAAATTGAGGGTCCCCCGTCCTGTGAATATTTATATTATGAGTATTATGAGTATCTCTGCTTGCTTGTTTTTGCTCCATGATGAAGGGGCGCTAGACGCCCCGAAACGTTGGATTTTGTTGGATCTTTTTGGTCTTTGCTGTGATATTGACCTGTTGGATTTGAATACAATATCTTTTGGAGTGCTGGCTGATTGTCTTTCTTATATTATGAGTATTATTATCATGGTTGTTTTTGATGAATTCAATATTTCTTAGGGGAAGGTCCAGCTTTGCTTTTAAATTGTCTCGTTCAGTTTGATTGTATGTGTATGCCGTCATTTCTTCTGCATAAAGTATTTATTTTTATTTTTTGATATATATTTGTCTGGTGCTCCTCTTTTAAGGTAGGTGTGGCATTTTGCCCATAGTCCCTCTTTTGTTGTGTTACACATATTGGACGAGTTTTCTAATAAAAAGGGCACAAAATACTGCAGCTTATAAATCTACCTGAACTGGGTGACGTTGGCTTTTCTGCCGCCTAACCTGAACTTTCTCCTAATAGAGGTCCACAATGGGGCTCCAGGAGTCATGTGCAGAGGGGGTAGTTGGTGCTTGTGAGTGATTGGGAGGAAATTAGAAGGTTAGTTGGATGACGCCATTAATTGTGTATAATTTTTGCAGATGCCACGACGGTGCTGCCGTTTCCTGTACAAGACAGCCAATCAAATACGATAAACCTCCAGGAGCATCGAACACCAAATGTGGCCCAGATCCTCAGTTGTATTATCAATTCTTAGCCACCACCATTCATTCACTGACTATCACATTATTTGAAGGCCAAGTGTCATAAAAATGAGCCGATAAGCCACATTCACGGCCTATAACAAAAATAAGGCATAGCCGATGTGACACAATACATGGGGCTGGAGATGAGATACAGAAGCTGATCTCCCCATGTCTGCTCCACCGCACTTGACTGATCCTCTGCCTGAAAGATCCAGAAGCCAGCCGCACTGCCCATTGGAAGAGATAGGGGGAGCTATATCTTGGTGTTCAGCCTGACTTCCTGTCTGCAGTGACTATACAGGAAGTTCATGAGTGAGTCACTGGACCAAGAACCTCATAGTCTGTGCTGGTGCTGCTCTCCATCCCCAGGACACTCATGGATTTACAGTTAAATAAGTGGGAAGACATGTCTCCAGTAGGGCCATAGACCGCAAAAAGGATATTGCCTTAGTTATAACTAAAGGAAGGATGGCAGCCACTCAGACCATTTTATAACTAACCTGGGAGGTGCACGTGAGCAGGCAAATAGGATACACAAGTCTTAATGGAGCCACAGCACTCAACCCTGTTAGCTTGCAGACAAACCTATAATCTGTCTCTAAATCTGGTTAAAAACAGAGGTCTTGGTCCACACACATCTGCAGAAGTAGCTGAAGCTGCACCACCAAGCGCCAAGGTGCCTCTGTGAGGAGCAGTCCTAACTCTAATCTCTGAGAGCCCCATTTGGGACATACAATGCAATAGATAAATTGGGAGCAGGCTTACCTGAGGTTGCCCCACAACCTTGAGTGCAGCCCATGGGGTGGAAGGGTCGAAGACCTTGCAGTACAGCCTAGACCCCACACCCCATGTGCTTCCACAAATTCACAAGAAACAAAGGGGGAGTGGCAGCTGCTCAGACCATTTTATAACTAACCTGGGAGGTGCACGTGAGCAGGGCAATTAGGATACACAAGTCTTAAAGGAGCCACAGCACTCAACCCTGTTAGCTTGCAAACCAACCGAAAATCTCTCTCTAAATCTGATTAAACACAGAGGACTCGGTCCACACACATCTGCAGAAGTAGCTTAAGGTGCACCACCAAGCGCCAAGGTGCCTCTGTGGGGTGCAGTCCTAACTCTAATCTCTGAGAGCCCCATTTGGGACATACAATGCAATAGATAAATTGGGAGCAGGCTTACCTGAGGTTGCACTATAACTGCATAACTTCACCAAATGTTAAATGTCTGTTGAGTTATGAAAGTATATGAACCAATCCTGGACCTTTCAGAGAGATAAATATAGATCACGCTGGAAACATTGTTACATTAGTTGCTAGCAGTGATGAACTCAGAGGCTGATTCATCACTAACGCCAGGTAGCGACAGATGAGCGTCTGTAGCAGGCATTTTCAGAGCGCCCGCTAGTAGTCGCTGGGCTCGGCCGTGAGTCGCTAGTTTATAGCGACTCAGTCGCTGTTCAGTAATGTTGAATACATTGTGAGGAGTCGCTATTTGACCAGTACAGCGCTGTATGGGAGCGCATGGCAGCGACTGCTCATAGCGACCGACTCAAACCATATTCAGCAAAAAAACTGCCTCACAAATCTCTGGCGCTGAAAAATACTTGTTTGAAGGCCAGAGCGCAGGAGGCGGTGTGTTTAAAGTCTGTTTTCCAGCATCTATCCACTAGAAACAAAGCGAAAACATATGGAATTACATTTTAGTAACATTGTAACATGAACATTTTAATGGCAGACCTGTAATGTCATTTCTGAGGAAATATATAAAAAATGAAAAAATTGTGAAAAAAACTGCTATTTCAATGCCAGAAGAGGTCACAGAATTATTTGAGATTTTTAGAAAAATGAATAAATAAACAAAAACCCAGTTTAAAGAGAAGAAAAGGATTGTCCATTGAAATGTATGGGAGAGCGACAGGTAACGAAAGGGCATTCCTGGCGCTGTGCAAGGCTGAACGCCGGCGCTGTTCGCTGAGGCTGTGAAAATGATGAATCAGACGCTACATGGCGCTATCCCAGTCACTAAACAGAATCTGCTTGATAAATGTGTAATTGCGTGCCGTGTCCGGCATTCACCAGTCGCTATCTGTCGCTACCTCACATTAACCAGGCGCTACCTGACGCTATCCCTTCTTAAATAAGGGCCTTAATTCACTACATTTCTGAGCATTTCATTTGTCCTGAAAAGTTGATGAGGTCTCCAATGACTGTATTAATCCCCTTAACACAAGTTCAGCAAAGATACCGTTGGATAGCCATTATATTTCCAGGATCCAAGTGCATCACAAACAACTGGCAATCACTTAGGGCCTTATTCATGAAGGGATAGCGCCAGGTAGCGCCTTGTAAACGACAGGTAACGATAGGTGAACGCCGGACATGGCACGCAGTTACACATTTATGAAGCGGATTCTGTTGAGCGACTGGGATAACGCCATGTAGCGTCCGATTCATCATTATCCCAGGCTCAGTGTACAGCGCATGCGTTCAGCCTTGCAGAGCGCCACGTCTTACCTCTCGCTACCTGTTGCTCTCCCATACCTTTCAATGGACGTTCTTTTACTTCTTTTTAAACAGGGGGTTTTTATTATTATTATTTTTTTTATTCTCAAAAAATGTTGGGATCTCTCCTGGCCTTGAAAAAGCCATTTTTTTAAATATTTATATATTTATGCAGAATTGACATTACAGGTCTGGCATTAATGTGTTCATGTCACAATGCTATAACAATGTCATTCCATGTGTTTTCACTTTGTTACTGGTGGATACATGTTAAAAAACAGCCTATAATCACACAGCCTTCCGCGCTCTGGGCTACAGCGAAGCATTTTTGAGTGCTGGCGGTGTGTAAGGCTGTTTTTTTGATGATGATGAGTCGGTCGCACTAACCAGTCGCTACCATTCACTCCCATACAGCGCTGTACTGCTCATATAGCGACTCTCCACAACATATTCATCAATGCTGCACAGCGACCACGGCCAAGCGCAGCGACTACTAGCGGGCGCTCTGAAATCCGCTGTACAGACGCTCATCTGTCGCTACCTGCCGCTAGTAATGAATCAGCCTGCCCGAGGAAAGTCTGTTATCACCTTTGTGTATATTACTGTCAGAGATGGAGGCAAGACTATGTGCCTTTTTTTTTAGATTGTATATGTATAAGATGTGTATACGTATATTACCTATATGAGTGGTAACACTAATACAGGAACCCTAACATTGTCTCGCAACTGGCCCCTGGATGCTTAATAGTAGCCTCAAAAGCCAGAGAGACAACCCTCCCCCCAAAAAGACTCTGATGAAGTTAGTCGCTGTGCACCCTTGTGTAATGCGATTTACTTACGGCCTTATTTATCAAGGGCTAGCGCCAGGTAGTGTCTGACGAGCGCCAGGTAACGGCGGCTACCGACTCAAGTACGCCCAGCGGCGGTCACAATGACGCATTTATCACGCTAAATGAGGCTAGCGCCGGCGAGAGCGTCAGCTAGCGCGGGATTCATCATGTAGCCGACTGCAACGAACAGCGCCGCTGCTAATCCCATCACAGCGACAGGTATGACCTGCCGCTCCCTGGCGATGTCCAATGCATTTCAATGGAGCAATCTTTAATTAATCATAATTAATTGCTATTAATGTTTTTTTTATGTCAAAAATTCTGTGACCACTTCTGCAATGTTAGGATTTTTTTTTAAGGTAAAAAAAATAAAAAATAAAATTTGTGCAGAATTGATATTACAGGTCTGATATTAATGTATTCATATTACAAAATGTTTATAAAAACTTGTATAATTTTACTATCAAAAAATATGGTTGTTTGGGGGTTAAAAACTATTTTACATCCATCGCCGCCAGCGCTCTGGGGTTTAAACAAGGAATTCTCAGCGCGAAAAAATTCGGAGCGTGATTTGTTAATGAATCTGCAGCAAGCCGTTCGCTCTGGCCATTCGTTGTCAGGCGCACCCATACAACGCTGAACCTGTGAAACAGCGACCCCTAAGCCCGTATTCAACATTACCGCACACCGACTGAGTCGCTGTCAACAAGCAAACCCCGGCCAAGCACAGCGAATACTAGCTGGCGCTGTGAAAATCGCGCTACTGGCGCTCATCTGTCGCTACCTGGCGCTATTAATGAATCGGCCTCCCCGATATGGACATGTCACCCTGTAAATATTGGATTGGTATTATGTACAGTATTTCCCTTCACATGTCACTGCTCCTCAGCTTCATATGTATCTTCAGTATTGGAGATTGTTTCTCAAATTTGGCGATGTATATATTTATTTTTTATATTAGTTCTTATTACTATTTATGTAAGTTAGATTTATACTTGTATTTAAATAGTGATATTAAAAATAATATATTAATTTATAATTTATTTAACTTACTGTGACTTTATTTCATGGGTGCTAGTGCTATCTAGCAGTCTATATTTATCGGAATATCTACTATACAGTATACCAGCAGGGTTTAATACTACTGATGGTACACAAGGTCCTATCGGGCTGCTTAACAGTCCCAACCCGCTGCCATTTATACTTTATTCACAAGTCTGATTTGCTCCATAAATGTAAAACTCCTTCACAAGCTGATTAATATTATTTTTATGCACATTGGCAGAGGCGGACTGGCCATAGGAATTCCCAGTGGGTTGCACTGCTTTGGGGCCAGTTGGGTTGCTGTTTCTACACCCACATTCAATCAGTGCCTCCATAGTCTCCCCCCAAACTCAATGTACTTATACTCACTGTACCCCTCCAACCAGGGGCGGACTGGGGTTAAAAAACGGCCCGGGACTTTTCTGGTCACACCGGCCCATCTGCAATGTGTCCGGCCCGGTATTTACGCCCCCTCCCAATAACAGGCAGTGTGCAGAACCCCCCCAGGCCAGAGGCTAAGTGGCAGAATCCCCCCATAATAGGCTGTGAGCAGAGGCGGACTGGGGCCAAAAATCATCCCGGAACTTTACCTGGCTCTGATGTACTGGGCCCAGTGCAGCCTGATGCAGTGAAAACGCCCAGCACCATGCATTTTGGCAGACATGTTGTCTGAGACAAACACACATTACTATCCTAGGAACTACTAAGGCTCTTATTTATGAAGGAATAGCGACAGGTAGCGACTGGTGAGCGGCCGGTAATGACGGGCCCCGCCACGAGAACGCCAGCTCTCCACCACAATCACACATTTATCAAGCCAATCCTGCTTAGCGACTGAGATAGCGCCAGATAGCCACTCATTCATCATTATTCCAGCCTCAGCCCACAGCGCCAGCGTCCGACCTTGAACAGCGACAGGTATGACCTCTCGCTACCTGGCGCTCTCCAATGCATTTCAATGGAACAATCTTTAAATATTCATAATTAGATGTTATTAATGTTTTTTTTTTTTAAATGTGAAAAATTCTGTGACCACTTCTGCCATGTTAGATATTTTATTTAAGGAAAAAAAAAAAAATTGTGCAGAATTGATATTACAGGTCTGATATTAATGTATTCATATTACAAAATTATTTAAAAAACTTGTTTTTTTTTTGGTTTCCAAAAATCACTATTACTAAATTCTTTCAAATTTTTTTTTTTTTTTGGTTTCCAAAAATATGGTTGTTTGGGGGGTTAAAAAACTACTTTTAACACATCGCCGCCAGCGCTCTGGGGTTTAAACATGCATTTCACAGCGCGATAATTTTTTGAGCGTGATTTTTTGATGAATGTGGTGGGAGCCAGTCGCTCTGACCAGTCGCTATCATGCGCTCCCATACATTGCGGAACCTGTCAAATAGCGACTCGTCACCCCGTATTCAACATTACGGCAAACCGACTCAGTCGCTATCAACAACCGAACAATGGCCAAGCACAGCGACTACTAGCGGGCGCTGTGAAAATACCGCTACAGTCACTCAAATGTCGCTACATGTCGCTATTAATGAATCGGCCTCCCCGTAGGGAGGAGCGCTTGGGGAGAGCAGAGGGCAGCCTGAGCTTTCAAAACTCCTACATGGGAGGGTAGAGAGCGGATGAGTGTGCAGAGATGGAGCTGATGATTCACAAACAGCAGAAAACACGTGTATGGATCAGCCAGGATGGCCCCCTCGTAGCCAATGTATGAGCCTCTGGCCCCAAGCCAACCAGGCTTACCTCAAAATCCAGACTATATAGCAAACAAAAACTCAGACCAGGGGCCCAGCCATAACATTATATTTCATGGGGGGGGGGCCAGGCACAAGCTCTATAGAGACTGGGCCCATCTGTAAAGTATATGTGATGGTTGGGGCCTTAGTATGAACTGGGCCCCTGTCCCTATGGCAGCCATGCTTACCTTATTATTCAGGCCATAAAGAGAACTGAAAATCAGACTAGGGGGCCAGCCATCACATTATAGGTTATGATGGGCCCAGACACAATATAAGTTCTATACAGCTTGCCTCTCTCTCTAACTAATGTGTGATGGCTTGGTCCTGAGTTTGAAATAGGCCCCGGTATTGATACGATATAGGGAACTGAAGTTCAAACAAGGGGCCCAGCCATTATATAATACTTTATATGGAGCCCAGACACAATATATACGTTGTATAAAGTCTGGCCCCCATCACCCTTTATGTGATGGCTGGGTCCCTACCTTTAATTGAGCTCCAAGGCGAACCAGCTTGGGGGGGGGCAGACACCCTCATTTCTCATCAACGCCAACAGCAATAGTGTGGCACCCTGCGGGTCATAGGTCAGGGTGCACATTCTTCCTTTTCGTTAATTTTCTTTCCTTTTCCTGCACATTAGGTCTACTTAGCCAGGGGCTATGAACGTGTATCCAGCTCACCAATGCCCTTTAAAACATAACTTTTACTAATGCATTTAAAAAGATTGTATACCCAGTGCAAGATATATGTGAAAGGCTTCTTGCCCCTGGCTGAGTTGGGTGACGCGTTTCGGGGTTGTGGGCCCCTTAGTCTTACTACCTAGCCAGGGGCCCACTCGGACCCAATGCTGAAGTCTTGGCTCCCCTGTCCTAATGGCTGCCCTGTTGGTCAGCACCAGGGGTTATGGGCTGTGCCAGCTGTTAGTGGGCCCTGGCAGTAGTCTGGGCCCCAGGTACTTGATCAGGTATGTCTCCCACTGACACTGTCCCCGGATAACAGGATAGCTGGGATAAAGGTGCCCCCCCCTTGCATGCAAAATGGTCCTAGTACCCCATGCGATCACCCTCCTTGTCTGCCCCTAAAAATGGCCCTGTAAGATACACGTGATTGGAAAGGTAGGAAGAGAGAAGGTAAGTGCAAGACCCAGAATTCCTAAGAAGGAGGGGTTTTGAAATATATAATTATAACGTATCAAAATCTGAGGGTATGCCAAGGAGAATGAAAATAAAGTAATGGCCTTTATATTTGTAGTATATTATATATCATAGTAGTAGTGTTTTTGGTAAGTGTGGTATCAGAAGAGTAACTGGAGTGGAATCCAGATCAGCTCCGGTTTATTCTTCTTGCTTACCCAAAGATAATCTACCCCTCCTTTGGTCCACAATATGGAGACCATGCTAAGAGAACCTTAACACGTTCTACCACTATAGCTTTTATTTTCTCAGCTGCTGCTGGTGGTGCTGGCTGGGTTCCATTAACCATTAAAGCACCATTAAACCGGACCTTCAGCATCATTTAAAGTGGACCAACACCCACAAAAATAACATTGCTTTAAACGAACAAACATAAAAAAACACTTACGTTTTGATGATCCAGGCAGCCCTCTGTCCCTCGCAGCATCTGCTTTCTGGATTCACCTTTGCTGGAAGTCCCACCCTCCAGCGCTTGTACGTGTCCTTTGACTGGCATCTGCACTGCTAAGACGTGCATACCAGTCTCCAGGCATCGCGTGAATTCAGTTTCTGTTTCTTCAGGAGTGATGTCATCGTGGTGGGCGTGGCCTCTGTCTTGCAGTCGTCTTCTCGGGAGCGTGCACGTCCGCCTTTCAGTCTTTCCTCTGCTATGCAGAGCGCGCTCGCGCTTACGCAGAGACAAGAAAAAAAAAAAAAGCGCGCATGCGCAGTAGCGCCGCTAGGTAAAGTGAAGCGCCGCTTGCTCCGGGAGCGAGCGACGCTTCACTTTACCTACTGCGGCGCTACTGCGCATGCGCGAGGTTTAGACTAGGAAGAGGTCAAAGGATCTCTTCCTCTTAGATGTAAATCAAAGATGGCGGCGCGAAATATACATTAATGCGACGCCGCGCAGGATCATCTAAGGTACTTTTTTTTGGGATTATTAAGGATAACGGGTCCTGGGGAATGGTATGGGATATTAAATGAAGGGGAAAAAAAAAAAAAACGTAAGGGTGTTGGTCCACTTTAATGAAAAGTCCAAACCCTTAAAAAACTATTCCCCAGCATCTAAAATTAATATATCTAACATTTTTAGTCACTTACTTATTATTCTTTCCCCCACTGGGCTGCAACTCTGTTGAGGACTCTAGGATACGGGCGCCGCCATCTTGCCTCAGTAGCATCCCATACTGAGAAGAGGAGAGGGGGCAAAAGTGCAGGGGGTGGGGTTATAGCTGTGCTTTGCACAGACAAAGTAGAGCTGGGGTCAGAAAAAGGACAGCAATCCCAGAATGCAGAGCAGCACAATCAGAAGACGCATCCTGTTTGCAGGTAGCCTGACACTCCATGGGCCACCATTTTGGGTGTTTAAAGGCTCATAACATGCAGTAGATGCAGGTAGGATGATATTTAATGTGAGCAATCTGTATGTACAGGGTGTGGGAAACATATAAGATAGTCTTTTATTCAGGGTGAAGGTCCAGTTTAAGGGTTAAAGTGGACTCCAGGGCAGGCATACTCGCTCCTCCGGGGGCACCACGATCGGTGGTGCCCCACTGTGTGAAACCCCCCAGGCCGCCAGAAAACTTACCTTCATTCCTGGTCGACCAGCGCATGCGCAAGCAGTGGCTGCATCCCCGATATCCTTTTAGCTGGGCGCGTGCCTGCACCAAGCATTTGTGAATGGCCGGCGCGGGCATGCTCCCTGTTTGAAGGGAAGCGGGGGATGCGGCTGCAAGCGTGCTGATTGGACGAGAGGGCTGTACATGCGCCGTAGGACTGGGAAGAGGTGAGTGAGATTGGGCGACCTGGGGGATTTCACACAGTGGAACACCCCCCATCGGGGTGCCTGAAGGGCAAAGGCCAAAATCCAGGATAGTCAAAATACTGGGTTTTAGTCCACTTTAAAGTGGACCAACACCCAGGATTTTCACTATCCTGGGTTTTGGTCCACTTCGGTGGGGCACCTTGATCGGGGGTGCCCCGCTGTGTGAAACCCCCCAAAACGTCCGGAAACACTCACCTCACCATGCTCCTACGCGGGCGCTCGTCCAATCAGAGCGCTCAGAGCCGCTGTGGTATGCACGTACAAGCGGCATCCAACCACAGCGGCTCTGAGCACTGGAGGCTGCGTCTCGTGCTTCCCTCTAACAGGGAGCAAGCCCGCGCCGGCCATTCACAAACGGCCGGCGCGGGTGCGCGCCCTGCTAGAGGGAAGCGCGAGACGCGGCCCACGCATGCGCCGTTGGAACGGGGTTAAGGTAAGGTTTCTGGGCTTCCTGGGGGGTTTCACCCCGGGGGACATCCCGATTTCGGATGCCCCGCGGGGAGGGATCTGATCGGCCCGGGCCGATCCCCCCTGGGTGTTGGTCCACTTTAAGGCATACCTCCCAACTGTCCCTTATTTGAGTCCAAGTCGTGCTGTCCCTCGTTGTTCTCTTTTGTCCCTCTTTGAGGTGTAACATGCAGATTTGCACCAATAAATTATTCATTCGCCTATTTAAAGTGTTTTTAAATAGTTGTAACTGTTACATAAGATCTCCTATCCATCCCTCAATGAGGGGGCGTGTCTTAATTTCCCACCCTAAAAAGTTGGAAGGTTTGGGTAAGGTCACCATGGTCATGGAAGAGTTCAGCCAGCCCGTGGCTGCTACCATGGCATGATGAACATGTTCTCTTTTCCTCTAGTCCAGGGGTACTCAACCACTTCTTGTAAAGGTCATTATACAGGCATCCGGTGAGAGGTGAAGGTCCGGGTGGGGGCTGTCGCGGGGTTGGATAGCTAGAAATCCGCACACTGGGGGCTATAGATTCCACAGGCAAAACTAAAAAAGGCTGGGATGGATGGATCAGAGCTGGCAGAGCACTAATTGATGGGGATGGGATTGATCGGCCAAAGCTGGGGGGACAGGAATGGATGGGGCTGACCTAGGGGGACGGAGATGGTTGGAGCAGAGATGGTGAGACAGGTATGGATGGAGCTGACCTGGGTGGATAGAGATGGATGGGGCAGAGATGGTGGGACAGAGATGGACGGGGCAGAGATGGTGGGACAGAGATGGATGGGGCAGAGATGGTGGGACAGAGATGGATGGGGCAGAGATGGTGGGACAGAGATGGATGGGGCAGAGATGGTGGGACAGAGATGGATGGGGCAGAGATGGTGGGACAGAGATGGATGGGGCAGAGATGGTGGGACAGAGATGGATGGGGCAGAGATGGTGGGACAGAGATGGATGGGGCAGAGATGGTGGGACAGAGATGGATAGGACAAAAAAACAGAGAAACAAAGTTTGTGTGTACCTTGCAATGCCTCTTTCCACCCTTGCAGTACTTCAAATTACAATGCTAGGTGCCAGAGAGCCATGACACTGGCAGTGAGACTAAGCACTATATCACCGTTAAAGAAAAGGGGGCAGCGCTGAGCACGGCAACACAGATGGAACTGAGTGCAGGGCTGTCAAAGGCAGGGGTCCAGAATTCTGGCTACGAGGTCCGCATTCAGAACTCGGTCCACCAGTTGAGTCCATCTTATGAAGCCAAGGTAAAGGACATGCTGATGAGGTTCTCCAGAACTTCCACTGGAGGATGGATGACATTGCAGCCATAGGCAATGCTCATATCTAACGCATCAACAAAGCCAACATTCAACCCTTTAAAAATCTCCCTGAGAGCCAAATACTGGACGTGACCATGGAAGTCACTAAACCTCTCCATGTCCACGTCCATTTCCCGAGCATTCTCCTCCTTGATGATGACCCTTGTGCGAGGACTCCGGATGAGGAGCCTCTCTACGGCTCTACGAACATTTAACGCCGACTTAATGAAAATCCGGAAGGGTGAGGGCCTGAAATGTTGACCTAGGGTGAGGATGATGATGGTGTTTTCCCCTCCGCCGATCTGGTCAATTTGCCGAGCCATGTAGTTGTCCTCCTTGATGGAGTAGAAGGTTTTGCTGATGAAAGGGAAGGTGTGTTTCTTCCACTGGACATAAATAAACTTCTCCAGGTTGATGGCCAAAAGGGTCTTCTGCCAAGACTGCATTTCGTCCTCCGTGTGGTTGAAATAATCCACAACTAGTGGATGGAAGTAAGTCTTTGTTACTCACTCAATGATCTCCAAATGGCCTATTAGGAGGAGACAGGAGAGGTGCGAGGATGGGCCAAAAAAGATTGAGAAGAGTCAAGTAATGAAGGATACATCAGGAGGGAAGTCAGGGGCAGGGGCGACCGGGGCAAATCAAAAATCAGCTCGGGACTTTACTGCTAGGGGGGCGACTGGGGCCAATCAAAAATCAGCCCGGGACATTATTGTTAGGGGGCTACTGGGGTTAAACAAAAATCAGCCCAGGACTTTACTGCTAGGAGGATTAGCCCAGGACTTTACTGCTAGGGGGAAGGTGTGACATTCAATGTCCTAATTTATGTCATGAGTTTCCCTCTGCCTCATCCCCAGCATTCCAGCAAATATCCTATAACACAACAGTTCTTCAAATACTTCCTGGACACAGGGGCAATAAATCCTTTTCTAGAAACAGAAAACCCCACTGATAAGGAAAGTTTGGGGAAGCAAATTGGAGTACAAAGCTACTAAAAAGGTGACTACAAATAATTTGCCCCCAGGCTATTCAAATATCAGCCTGGCCCCAGCACCCACCCAGGGGGGAAGGTATCTGTATTCCAGCCCCTTGGAATCCAGGATAAATCCAGGGGGAGAAATGGTTTTCTTGGTCACATACAGAGGGTCCGATCCGTGATCATGGTGTGTCTGACCCATTGCTCCTCCAGCCCTCGGAAGCAGAAGACTTTATCCCTTTATGAGGTATAGGATTTTCAGTGTTTTCTCCCCTTTTATGTTCTAACTGTTTTTCTGCACATTTGTATATTGTCTTTTTTTTGTTTATTATTTGTATTTTTGTATTTTTATTTTTTATTACAATTTTTCATTTTGCACGGGCCTACCTTTTTGGCAAATAGAAATCCTCTAACCTGGTTTACTTGGAGCTCTAAAAACTACCCTGGTTTCTGAAGATTGTATGACCGCTCGTAAATGTGTACTAACCCATAGACTAGACTGTAAGATCGATTGTAACTAATCCATTGTATGCTTGGGAAAGCGTAACTAATCATATAGTGTAACAAGAGTGAATTTACTTGGAGTGCTGCATGGTGACTGTGTGTGAACCAGCAGATTGCAAGCTGATTGTATCTGATCGTTCAACAGCAGAACTGATCAGACTCTCCACAGGGAAAGTGTGGGACGGAATCAGTGTGTATTTCCTGTGTCCTGCTTGTATGTGGAGAGGGGTGGGCATGTGTGTGTGGTGACTGTCTCGATTACTGGCCAACAGAGTTTGATCGGATGGTGATTGAGGAGGGTTCAACCAGCCCGATTTAATCGTTTAAAGTGTAGTTACGATAATGGTGGCAGCTTGTTGTAATGTGTGTGTGGGGGGTTTCTGGTGTGATTGCTCTCTGTGCTGGAAGCAGCTCACACCCACGTCGCAGATCGCTCGATCAAACAGATGTTGAACGATCGATTATGTGACAACTGGGGCCATTCAAAAATCAGCCCTGGACTTTACTGCTAGGGGGAGACTGGGGCCAATAAAAATCAGCCCTGGACTTTACTGCTAGAGGGAGACTGGGGCCAATAAAAATCAGCCCTGGACTTTACTGCTAGGGGGAGACTGGGGCAATAAAAATCAGCCCTGGACTTTACTGCTAGAGGGAGACTGGGGCAATAATAATCAGCCCTGGACTTTACTGCTAGAGGGAGACGGGGGCCAATAAAAATCAGCCCTGGACTTTACTGCTAGGGGGAGACTGGGGCCAATAAAAATCAGCCCTGTACTATACTGCTAGAGGGAGACTGGGGCAATAAAAATCAGCCCTGGACTTTACTGCTAGAGGGAGACTGGGGCAATAAAAATCAGCCCTGGACTTTACTGCTAGAGGGAGACTGGGGCAATAAAAATCAGCCCTGGACTTTACTGCTAAGGGGAGACTGGGCCAATAAAAATCAGCCCTGGACTTTACTGCTAGAGGGAGACTGGGGCAATAAAAATCAGCCCTGGACTTTACTGCTAAGGGGAGACTGGGCCAATAAAAATCAGCCCTGGACTTTACTGCTAGAGGGAGACTGGGGCCAATAAAAATCAGCCCTGGACTTTACTGCTAGAGGGAGACTGGGGCAATAAAAATCAGCCCTGGACTTTACTGCTAGGGGGAGACTGGGGCCAATAAAAATCAGCCCTGTACTATACTGCTAGAGGGAGACTGGGGCAATAAAAATCAGCCCTGGACTTTACTGCTAGAGGGAGACTGGGGCAATAAAAATCAGCCCTGGACTTTACTGCTAGGGGGAGACTGGGGCAATAAAAATCAGCCCTGGACTTTACTGCTAGAGGGAGACTGGGGCCAATAAAAATCAGCCCTGGACTTTACTGCTAGGGGGAGACTGGGGCCAATAAAAATCAGCCCTGGACTTTACTGCTAGGGGGAGACTGGGGCCAATAAAAACCAGCCCTGGACTTTACTGCTAGGGGGAGACTGGGGCAATAAAAACCAGCCCTGTACTATACTGCTAGAGGGAGACTGGGGCAATAAAAAGCAGCCCTGGACTTTACTGCTAGAGGGAGACTGGGGCCAATAAAAATCAGCCCTGGACTTTACTGCTAGAGGGAGACTGGGGCAATAAAAATCAGCCCTGGACTTTACTGCTAGAGGGAGACTGGGGCAATAAAAATCAGCCCTGGACTTTACTGCTAGAGGGAGACTGGGGCAATAAAAATCAGCCCTGGACTTTACTGCTAGAGGGAGACTGGGGCCAATAAATATCAGCCCTGGACTTTACTGCTAGGGGGAGACTGGGGCAATAAAAATCAGCCCTGGACTTTACTGCTAGAGGGAGACTGGGGCAATAAAAATCAGCCCTGGACTTTACTGCTAGGGGGAGACTGGGGCCAATAAAAATCAGCCCTGGACTTTACTGCTAGGGGGAGACTGGGGCAATAAAAACCAGCCCTGGACTTTACTGCTAGAGGGAGACTGGTGCAATAAAAATCATCCCTGGACTTTACTGCTAGAGGGAGACTGGGGCAATAAAAACCAGCCCTGGACTTTACTGCTAGAGGGAGACTGGTGCAATAAAAATCATCCCTGGACTTTACTGCTAGAGGGAGACTGGGGCCAATTAAAACCAGCCCTGGACTTTACTGCTAGAGGGAGACTGGTGCAATAAAAATCATCCCTGGACTTTACTGCTAGAGGGAGACTGGGGCAATAAAAATAATCCCTGGACTTTACTGCTAGAGGGAGACTGGGGCAATAAAAACCAGCCCTGGACTTTACTGCTAGAGGGAGACTGGTGCAATAAAAATCATCCCTGGACTTTACTGCTAGAGGGAGACTGGTGCAATAAAAATCATCCCTGGACTTTACTGCTAGGGGGAGACTGGGGCCAATTAAAATCAGCCCTGGACTTTACTGCTAGGGGGAGACTGGGGCAATAAAAATGAGCCCTGGACTTTACTGCTAGGGGGAGACTGGAGCAATAAAAATCAGCCCTGGACTTTACTGCTAGAGGGAGACTGGGGCAATAAAAATCAGCCCTGGACTTTACTGCTAGGGGGAGACTGGAGCAATAAAAATCAGCCCTGGACTTTACTGCTAGAGGGAGACTGGGGCAATAAAAATCAGCCCTGGACTTTACTGCTAGAGGGAGACTGGAGCAATAAAAATCAGCCCTGGATTTTACTGCTAGAGGGAGACTGGGGCAATAAAAATCAGCCCTGGACTTTACTGCTAGAGGGAGACTGGGGCAATAAAATCAGCCCTGGACTTTACTGCTAGAGGGAGACTGGGGCAATAAAAATCAGCCCTGGATTTTACTGCTAGAGGGAGACTGGGGCAATAAAAATCAGCCTTGGACTTTACTGCTAGGGGGAGACTGGTGCAATAAAAACCAGCCCTGGACTTTACTGCTAGAGGGAGACTGGGGCAATAAAATCAGCCCTGGACTTTACTGCTAGAGGGAGACTGGGGCAATAAAAATCAGCCCTGGATTTTACTGCTAGAGGGAGACTGGGGCAATAAAAATCAGCCTTGGACTTTACTGCTAGGGGGAGACTGGTGCAATAAAAACCAGCCCTGGACTTTACTGCTAGAGGGAGACTGGGGCAATAAAATCAGCCCTGGACTTTACTGCTAGAGGGAGACTAGGGCAATAAAAATCAGCCCTGGACTTTACTGCTAGAGGGAGACTGGGGCAATAAAATCAGCACTGGACTTTACTGCTAGAGGGAGACTGGAGCAATAAAAATCAGCCCTGGATTTTACTGCTAGAGGGAGACTGGGGCAATAAAATCAGCCCTGGACTTTACTGCTAGAGGGAGACTGGAGCAATAAAAATCAGCCCTGGATTTTACTGCTAGAGGGAGACTGGGGCAATAAAAATCAGCCTTGGACTTTACTGCTAGAGGGAGACTGGGGCCAATAAAAATCAGCCCTGGACTTTACTGCTAGGGGGAGACTGGGGCAATAAAAATCAGCCCTGGACTTTACTGCTAGAGGGAGACTGGGGCCAATAAATATCAGCCCTGGACTTTACTGCTAGGGGGAGACTGGGGCAATAAAAATCAGCCCTGGACTTTACTGCTAGAGGGAGACTGGGGCAATAAAAATCAGCCCTGGACTTTACTGCTAGGGGGAGACGGGGGCCAATAAAAATCAGCCCTGTACTATACTGCTAGAGGGAGACTGGGGCAATAAAAATCAGCCCTGGACTTTACTGCTAGAGGGAGACTGGGGCAATAAAAATCAGCCCTGGACTTTACTGCTAGGGGGAGACTGGGGCCAATAAAAATCAGCCCTGTACTATACTGCTAGAGGGAGACTGGGGCAATAAAAATCAGCCCTGGACTTTACTGCTAGAGGGAGACTGGTGCAATAAAAACCAGCCCTGGACTTTACTGCTAGAGGGAGACTGGGGCCAATAAAAATCAGCTCTGGACTTTACTGCTAGAGGGAGACTGGTGCAATAAAAACCAGCCCTGGACTTTACTGCTAGAGGGAGACTGGTGCAATAAAAATCAGCCCTGTACTATACTGCTAGAGGGAGACTGGGGCCAATAAATATCAGCCCTGGACTTTACTGCTAGGGGGAGACTGGGGCAATAAAAATCAGCCCTGGACTTTACTGCTAGAGGAAGACTGGGGCAATAAAAATCAGCCCTGGACTTTACTGCTAGGGGGAGACTGGGGCCAATAAAAATCAGCCCTGGACTTTACTGCTAGAGGGAGACTGGGGCCAATAAAAATCAGCCCTGGACTTTACTGCTAGGGGGAGACTGGGGCAATAAAAATGAGCCCTGGACTTTACTGCTAGGGGGAGACTGGAGCAATAAAAATCAGCCCTGGACTTTACTGCTAGAGGGAGACTGGGGCAATAAAAATCAGCCCTGGACTTTACTGCTAGAGGGAGACTGGGGCAATAAAAATCAGCCCTGGACTTTACTGCTAGAGGGAGACTGGAGCAATAAAAATCAGCCCTGAATTTTACTGCTAGAGGGAGACTGGGGCAATAAAAATCAGCCTTGGACTTTACTGCTAGGGGGAGACTGGTGCAATAAAAACCAGCCCTGGACTTTACTGCTAGAGGGAGACTGGGGCCAATAAATATCAGCCCTGGACTTTACTGCTAGAGGGAGACTGGTGCAATAAAAACCAGCCCTGGACTTTACTGCTAGGGGGAGACTGGGGCCAATAAAAATCAGCCCTGGACTTTACTGCTAGAGGGAGACTGGTGCAATAAAAACCAGCCCTGGACTTTACTGCTAGAGGGAGACTGGGACCAATAAATATCAGCCCTGGACTTTACTGCTTGGGGGAGACTGGGGCAATAAAAATCAGCCCTGGACTTTACTGCTAGAGGGAGACTGGGGCAATAAAAATCATCCCTGGACTTTACTGCTAGAGGGAGACTGGGGCCAATTAAAATCAGCCCTGGACTTTACTGCTAGGGGGAGACTGGGGCAATAAAAATCAGCCCTGGACTTTACTGCTAGGGGGAGACTGGGGCAATAAAAATCAGCCCTGGACTTTACTGCTAGAGGGAGACTGGGGCAATAAAAATCATCCCTGGACTTTACTGCTAGAGGGAGACTGGGGCCAATTAAAATCAGCCCTGGACTTTACTGCTAGGGGGAGACTGGGGCAATAAAAATGAGCCCTGGACTTTACTGCTAGGGGGAGACTGGAGCAATAAAAATCAGCCCTGGACTTTACTGCTAGAGGGAGACTGGGGCAATAAAAATCAGCCCTGGACTTTACTGCTAGAGGGAGACTGGGGCAATAAAAATCAGCCCTGGACTTTACTGCTAGGGGGAGACCGGGGCAAATAAAAATCAGCCCTGGACTTTACTGCTAGAGGGAGACTGGGGCAATAAAAACCAGCCCTGGACTTTACTGCTAGAGGGAGACTGGGGCAATAAAAACCATCCCTGGACTTTACTGCTAGAGGGAGACTGGGGCCAATAAAAAACAGCCCTGGACTTTACTGCTAGAGGGAGACTGGGGCAATAAAAACCAGCCCTGGACTTTACTGCTAGAGGGAGACTGGGGCAATAAAAACCAGCCCTGGACTTTACTGCTAGAGGGAGACTGGGGCCAATAAAAATCAGCCCTGAACTTTACTGCTAGGGGGAGACTGGGGCCAATAAAAATCAGCCCTGGACTTTACTGCTAGAGGGAGACTGGGGCAATAAAAATCAGCCCTTGACTTTACTGGTAGAGGGAGACTGGGGCCAATACAAATCAGCCCTGGACTTTACTGCTAGGGGGAGACTGGGGCAATAAAAATCAGCCCTGGACTTTACTGCTAGGGGGAGACCGGGGCAATAAAAATCAGCCCTGGACTTTACTGCTAGGGGGAGACTGGAGCAATAAAAACCAGCCCTGGACTTTACTGCTAGAGGGAGACTGGGGCCAATAAAAATCAGCCCTGAACTTTACTGCTAGGGGGAGACTGGGGCCAATAAAAATCAGCCCTGGACTTTACTGCTAGAGGGAGACTGGGGCAATAAAAATCAGCCCTTGACTTTACTGGTAGAGGGAGACTGGGGCAATAAAAATCAGCCCTGGACTTTACTGCTAGAGTGAGACTGGGGCAATAAAAATCAGCCCTTGACTTTACTGCTAGAGGGAGACTGGGGCAATAAAAATCAGCCCTTGACTTTACTGCTAGAGGGAGACTGGGGCAATAAAAATCAGCCCTGGACTTTACTGCTAGAGGGAGACTGCGGCAATAAAAATCAGCCCTGGATTTTACTGCTAGAGGGAGACTGGGGCCAATAAAAATCAGCCCTTGACTTTACTGCTAGAGGGAGACTGGGGCAATAAAAATCAGCCCTGGACTTTACTGCTAGAGGGAGACTGGAGCAATAAAAATCAGCCCTGGATTTTACTGCTAGAGGGAGACTGGGGCCAATAAAAATCAGCCCTTGACTTTACTGCTAGAGGGAGACTGGGGCAATAAAAATCAGCCCTGGACTTTACTGCTAGAGGGAGACTGCGGCAATAAAAATCAGCCCTGGATTTTACTGCTAGAGGGAGACTGGGGCCAATAAAAATCAGCCCTTGACTTTACTGCTAGAGGGAGACTGGGGCAATAAAAATCAGCCCTGGACTTTACTGCTAGAGGGAGACTGGAGCAATAAAAATCAGCCCTGGATTTTACTGCTAGGGGGAGACTGGGGCCAATAAAAATCAGCCCTGGACTTTACTGCTAGAGGGAGACTGGGGCAATAAAATCAGCCCTGGACTTTACTGCTAGGGGGAGACTGGGGCCAATAAAAATCAACCCTGGACTTTACTGCTAGAGGGAGACTGGTGCAATAAAAACCAGCCCTGGACTTTACTGCTAGAGGGAGACTGGGGCCAATAAAAATCAGCCCTGGACTTTACTGCTAGAGGGAGACTGGGGCAATAAAAATCAGCCCTGTACTTTACTGCTAGAGGGAGACTGGGGCAATAAAAATCAGCCCTGGACTTTACTGCTAGAGGGAGACTGGGGCAATAAAAATCAGCCCTGTACTTTACTGCTAGAGGGAGACTGGGGCAATAAAAATCAGCCCTTGACTTTACTGCTAGAGGGAGACTGGGGCAATAAAAATCAGCCCTGTACTTTACTGCTAGAGGGAGACTGGGGCAATAAAAATCAGCCCTGTACTTTACTGCTAGAGGGAGACTGGGGCAATAAAAATCAGCCCTGGACTTTAAAGCTTTAGTACTACTTTAGTTTACTGGACTTTAAAGCTTTAGTACTATCCCTTTTTTGCCTATCCTGGGTTTTGGTCCTTGCCCACTGGGGCTCCCCAATCAGAAATGCCCAGCTGTGAGATAGCCCAAAGACGCATGCACGGCCACTCGTCCAATCAGCGCGCTCGGATCCACTCGAGCCCCTGCGTCCAGGAGCATGTCTAATGCAAGTGAATCTGGCGCTCCGCTGCACTCTAACGGAGCAAGCTCTCGCCAGCCAATCACAAATGCCTACACGAGGGATAGCGGGGATGCGGCTATACCTTGCGCATGGACCATTGGTCCAGAAAAGAAGGTGACCTGGGGGAGGGGGTTTCATGCAGTGGGACATCACGATTCTGGATGCCCCAGAGTGGAGGGAATCCGATGGGGAGTGGGTTTTGGTCCACTTTAAGAGTCCCACTGGCTGGGAAGCACCAAGAAGGTGGGGCTGATCAGCTCATGGGCTGGCCGAATCATCCAGAAGAAAGTGCCATATAAAAAAAAAAGGAGGAATGCATGAAATACAGAGAGAGAGGAAGAAAAACATACAGAAGAAAAGATAGAAGGACAGATGAGACTGGACTAATGGAGAGAACAGACTAAAGGGTTATTGTGAAATGTGATAGAATCAGGAAGAATGGGGAAAGTAGCAAAGAGGACAGGAAGAGTGGCAGTAGGAAGAAAGTTGAGAGGTACAAGGAAGGGGCAGGACGTAGGAAAGGATGGAAGGAAAGAAAGAAGCTACATAGTAAAGAAAGAAGAAAGGATGGTAGAAGGGAATAAAGAGGGTATGGTGGAAGGGAAGAAAGAAGGCATAGGAATGGAAGAAGAAATGATGATGGAAAGGAAGAAAGAAGAAACATAGGAAAGGAAGAAGAAGGGATATTAGAAAGGAAGAAAGAAGCAACATAGTAAAGGAAGAACGGACAGGAAAGGAAGAAGAAGGTATGATGAAAGGGATGAAAGAAGGGACATAGAATAGGAAGAGGAAGGGATGGTGGAAGGGAAGAAAGAAGGGGCATAGTAAATGAAGATGAAGGGATGATGGAAGGGAAAAAAGGGCATAGGAAAGGAAGAAGAAATGATGGTGGATAGGAAGAAAGAATAGACATAGAAAACTAAGAAGCGGGTATAGTGAAAGAGAAGAAAGAAGGGACATAGAGAAGGAAGAAGAGGGGATGGTGGGGGGGGGGGATATAAAGGACATAGTAAAGGGAGAAGAAGGGATAATGGAATGGAAGAAATAAGAGACATAGGAAAGGAAGAAGAAGGGATAGTAGAAGGGAAGGAAGAAGCAACATAGTAAAGGAAGAATGGACAGAAAAAAAAGAAGAAGGTATAATGGAAGAGATGAAAGAAGGGACATAGAAAAGGAAGAAGAAGGGATGGTGGAAGGGAAGATATAAGGGACATAATGAAGGAAGAAGAAGGGATGGTGGAAGGGAAGATAAAGGGAACATAATAAAGGAAGAAGAAGGGATAGTAGAAGGGAAGAAAAAAGAGACATAGTAAAGGAAGAAGTAGGGATAGTAGAAGGAAATAAAAAATGTAACATGGTAAAGGAAGAAGGGACAAGGAAAGGAAGAAGAAGGTATGAAGGAAGGGATGTAAGAAGGGACATAGAAAGGGAAGAAGAAGGGATAGTAGAAGAGAGGAAAGAAGCGACATGGTAAAGGAGGAAGGGAAGAATAAGGTATGATGGAAGGGATGAAAGAAGGGACATAAAAAAGGAAGAAGAAGGGATGGTGGAAGGGGAGATATAAGGGGCATAGTAAAGGAATGAGAAGCAATAGTGGAAGGGAAGAAAGAAGAGACATAGTAAAGGACAAAGAAGGGATAGTAGAAGGGACGAAAAAAGTGACATAGTAAAGGAAGAAAGGACAAGGAAAGGAAGAATGAGATATGATGGAAGGGATGAAAGAAGGTACAAAGAAAAGGAAGAAGAAGGGATGGTGGAAGGGAAGATATAAGGGGCATAGTAAAGGAAGAAGAAGCAATAGTGGAACGTAAGAAAGAAGAGACATGGTAAAGGAAGAAGAAGGAATAGTAGAAGGGAAGAAAGAAGCGACATAGTAAAGGAAGAAGGGACAAGGAAAGGAAGAAGAAGGAATGATGGAAGGGAAGATATAAGGGGCATGGTAAAGGAAGAAGAAGGGATAGTAGAAGGGAAGAAAGAAGAGAAATAGTAAAGGAAGAAGGGACAAGGAAAGGAAGAAGAAGGTATGATGGAAGGGAAGATATAAGGGGCATGGTAAAGGAAGAAGAAGGGATAGTAGAAGGGAAGAAAGAAGAGACATAGTAAAGGAAGAAAGGACAAGGAAAAGAAGAAGAAGGTATGATGGAAGGGAAGATATAAGGGGCATGGTAAAGGAAGAAGAAGGGATAGTAGAAGGGAAGAAAGAAGAGAAATAGTAAAGGAAGAAGGGACAAGGAAAAGAAGAAGAAGGTATGATGGAAGGAAAGATATAAGGGGCATGGTAAAGGAAGAAGAAGGGATAGTAGAAGGGAAGGAAGAAGAGACATAGTAAAGGAAGAAGGGACAAGGGAGGGAAGAAGAAGGTATGATGGAAGGGAAGATATAAGGGGCATGGTAAAGGAAGAAGAAGGGATAGTAGAAGGGAAGAAAGAAGAGACATAGTAAAGGAAGAAAGGACAAGGGAGGGGAGAAGAAGGTATGATGGAAGGGAAGATATAAGGGGCATGGTAAAGGAAGAAGAAGGGATAGTAGAAGGGAAGAAAGAAGAGACATAGTAAAGGAAGAAAGGACAAGGGAGGGAAGAAGAAGGTATGATGGAAGGGAAGATATAAGGGGCATGGTAAAGGAAGAAGAAGGGATAGTAGAAGGGAAGGAAGAAGAGACATAGTAAAGGAAGAAGGGACAAGGGAGGGAAGAAGAAGGTATGATGGAAGGGAAGATATAAGGGGCATGGTAAAGGAAGAAGAAGGGATAGTAGAAGGGAAGGAAGAAGAGACATAGTAAAGGAAGAAGGGACAAGGGAGGGAAGAAGAAGGTATGATGGAAGGGAAGATATAAGGGGCATGGTAAAGGAAGAAGAAGGGATAGTAGAAGGGAAGAAAGAAGAGACATAGTAAAGGAAGAAAGGACAAGGGAGGGAAGAAGAAGGTATCATGAAAGGGATGAAAGAAGGAACATAGAAAAGGAAAAAGATTCTTTGGCTGCAGGGAAGAAAGAAGGGACATCAGAAAAGAGGGAGAAGATATGGTTTAAAGGAAAATAAAGAAGGACGTGCTATAAGAGAGAAAAAAAGGATTGCTGTTGTGTGTAGGATTAAGAGATAAACAGAGAAAGGAATGGAGGGAGACTGGAACAGAAAAGAAAGGAACGAGGAAGGAAAGAAGGAGGGAGCCTCCTAACACTTACTTTGAATATCTTCCGCAAAGTGTCGTATATATTGCCGGACGGTGGAGTCTCCCATGAGGAATAGTTTCTTCCCCTGGAGAAAAGCTTTCATCTTGTCATTGTGGGTGAATGGTGACATGTTACAATGGACGGGGTGCCACACGTTGTGAGAGAAGTAGCCGCTGGGGATGGGGTAGAAGCGTCCTCTTCTGCAGGGTTCTGCGGGTTCAGCCCGCTCCCCTAAACAAACAGAGATACATAAACTTTAGATTAAGGGGGTTATTCATCAAGGGATAGCGGCAGGTAGCGCCTCGTATCGGCAGGCAGCGTCTGGTGAACACCGGGCGCTGTACGCAAAAGCACATTTATGAAAGCGAATTTGGTGAGCGACTCTAACAGCGCCATGTAGCGTCCAATTCATCATCACAGGCGGCTCAGCGTAAAGCGCCGGCGCTCTAGCCTCCAGAGCGCCTGGTATTACCTGTCGCTACCTGTCGCTCTCCCATACATTTCAATGGATGTTCCTTTTCTTTTGTTTAAACAGGGTTTTTTGTGTTTATTTATTTTTTTTTCTCTCAAATCATTGTGTGACCTCTTCTGTCCTAGAAAAAGTCATTTTCGAAAACTTTTTAGATTTTTTATATTTTTATGCAGAATTGTCATTACAGGTCTGACATTAAAGTGTTAATGTCACAATGACTAAAGATTGGGGATGCCCAAAAGAAACCCCACCCAAGTTTTTTGACAGAGTCTTATTACTGCACACACCAAATTTAGTAATAAAAAATATATGTGTTTATTTACTCATTAGATTCCAAGACATTACATAAAAGACACATTGTTAAAAAACATATAAGACAAACTAAAACTTATTCTGCCAGGAGGGGGCGCTGATGTACTTTACTGCCATATGGACTAATGTAAATGTTCAGTGTAATTCATAAAACGCTTAAAAATAACTCATATCCTTAATAAAGTGCCAAGTGCCTATACAAACAATACATCAGTTGATAGTAGAAACTAATTTAAGAGGTTTTCAATCATACCATAACAATAAAGTGAAGCACAAATCAATAGAAAAAACAGTGCAAAGACAAATGTTACTTATCAGTCAAATCTGTCCGGATCACCAGTATATGCATCCCCCCCTTCCACGAGCCGTGTTAATGTCACAATGTTACCACAATGTAACTCCTGTGTTTTTGCTTTGTTACTGGTGGATATGTGTTCAGAAACAGACTTTAATCACACAGCGTCTGGCGCTCTATACTACAGCGACCAGATCGCTGACACTGTGTGAGTCTGTTTTTTTGTTGAATATGGTGTGAGTCGCTAAGAGTCGGTCGCAATGATCTGGCGCTACCTTTCGCTCACTGCAAGGCTGTACTGGTGTTAGAATGCCGAACATACATCTCATTCATCAATGCCGGCCAGGTTACTACAGCGAATGAGACGCTCTTTAACAGCGCCCGATAGCCGATCACTAGTGGTTGCTCTTAGCGCCGCTATACAGACGCTCATCTGCCGATACCTGACGCTAGTCATGAATCAGCCTGACCATGTAACCACATCACCAGGCTCTATGGCACTTGTAGTGCCTGTAGTGCAGATCGGGCTTTTGGTAGATGTGAGGACAGATTAAATCCAGGAGCAGACTGGGGTACTTCCTGGTGGTCTGCTCTGTATCCCAGATAGGCCATGTGCCTTTTTTTGTTGCCCTCTGTGTCCCAGATGTATGTGCAATGTAAATGGAAAGATGACACAACCTAACAATACGGGGCAATGCACAGCACACAGGGCCGGATAGGCAAATAAAACTCAGGGCCCGGACCAGTGGGCTGCCCCCATGATGGAAAGTTGGGGGAGTTAGGTTAAACTGACCAGATGTCCCCCTTTTGATGGGACAGTCCCACTTTGAGGTCCATTGTCCCTCTGAAAACCCTGGGGAGACCTAAATGCCCCACTTTGCTGACATGGGGAAGACTGTCCAACCTAATGCAGAATGCTGGATTTCTGGGGGGTTACAGCTTCTCTCATTGGTGGCAATGGAATAGATGGACTTCGGAGCATTGGCCCCATCACCAACATCTTTTATGAGCCAAATATTCCTAAAACATTTGATCTGTAATTAAGCCACATGGTAAACCACACCCCTACTACACCCATTACCCACAAACTGGTTTAAACTGTCCCACTTTGAGGACCCCAAAAAATGGCACTTCAGTGAAGTCTGATCCAGGATACGAACCCCCAACCCTCCTACCACAAACCAGTTCTTTAACCACTAGTCTATGGGTGCCCCTTATTGCTTTTGGACCACATTTCTTCTACCAGAAAAACATGGCGCTCACAAGAATCTTATATATTGTGAGGGCCACCATATCTGCAACAACCACAAAGCAGAAGGCGCCGGTACTCCATTGCAGGGATGCAGCCTCACTTCCTGTCTGCAGTGACCAAACAGGAGGACAAGCCATGGCTGTCACATGGACCAGATTATCCCACATTTCTGGCACCCATAACTTTTGTATTTATTAAACCGGACCAACAGCCTGGCACAGTTGGAAAAGAAGGGTAGCGTCCATTATGGCGCTTCCTCTCCCAGCATCTCAGCCATGCTGCTGCCTGGATTCAGCTGACGTGGAGGCTGATTCATTACTAACGGCAGGCATCGGCAGATGAGCGTTTGTATGGAGGCGCTTAGAGCGACCGCTAGTAGACGCTGTAAACATGTATCAGGCGCTGTAAAATAGCTCCTCAGTTGCTGTAGTAACCTGGCCGGCATTAATGAATGAGATGTATGTTGGGCGCTCTAACACCAGAACAGCTCTGCAGCGAGCGAGAGGTAGCGCCAACTCAGTGCGTCCGACACTCGGCGCTCCACACCATACTTATCAAAAAAGGACACACACACAGCATCGGCGCTCTAAATCTGGGTGCTGTAGCATAGAGCGCCAGACGCTGTGTGATTAAAGTCTGTTTTTGAACACATATCCACCAGTAACAAAGCGAAAACACATGGAATGACATTGTTGTAACACTGCGACATTAATACTTTAATGCCAGACCTGTAATGACAATTCTACATAAAAATATAAAAAAAGTTTTCAAAAATGACTTTTTCTAGGCCAGGAGAGGTCACACAATGATTTGAGAGAAAACAAAAAAAAAGAATAAAACCCTGTTTAAACAGAAGAAAAGGAACGTCTATTGAAATGTATGGGAGAGCGACAGGTAAGGAAAGGTAATACCTGGCGCTCTGGAAGCTAGAGCTCTGCCGCTATGCGCTGAGCCGCCTGTGATGATGAATCGTGCGCTACATGGCGCTGTTAGAGGCGCTCACCAGATTTGCTTTAATTAACGTGGTTTTGCGTACAGCGCCCGGCGTTCACCAGACGCTGCCTGCTGCTAAGAGGCGTTACCTGGCGCTATCCCTTGATGAATAACCCCCATAACTGACAATGCACAGTAACAGGAAGCCCAGCAGCACTTCCTATTTGCAGGCGGCCTGCAAATACATGAGCCGCTGTTTCTTTTCTAAACTTTTCTACAGCAGGAGTTAGAAAAAGGTAAAACCATTTTAAAGTGGACCAACACCCAGGATTTTGACTATCCTGGGTATTGGTCCACTTCCCCGGGGCACCCCGATCGGGGGTGCCCCGCTGTGTGAAACCCCCCAGAAAGCCCCCAAAACTCACCTCTCCCCGCTCCCACGTGGCCGCGCCGTCCAATCGGCGCCGACGGACAAGCTGATTGACAGCGACGTACAAGCAGCTTGCCCGTCGGCGCCTCCCGCGCGTCACTCTTGACGTGTGCGCGCCCGCGCCGGCCATTCAGAGACGGCCGGCGCGGGCGCGCGCACGTCTAGAGGAGCGCGAGTGAGGCGGCGGCGGCGGAAGCAGCGGCTGGAGAGGTAAGGTTTTTCGGGGGTTTTGGGGGGTTTACACCCCGCGGGACATCCCGATCTCGGATGTCCCGCGGTGTGTGAGGTGATCGGCCCAGGAATCTTATAGATTCCCGGCCGATCACCTCAGGGTGTTGGTCCACTTTAATGTGCCGCAAACTAAATTGCCCTGGGGAGCATAGGAGCACTGTTTGTCGTGTCATTTTTGACTGTTGGTCCACTTTAAATGTAAAAGCTGTGGGTGACACCAGGACACTCACTGGCCCAAGAACTAAATATTTTGTGCTGGTAACTAGTGATGGGTTTGTACCGAACTTTGCGAGTTCAGGTTCCCAAACTTGAACATGGACTTCAGCCAGAAAAAAAAGTTCGGCGTCCAGCTGCTGATCAGCCCATTAACTCGCTTCCCCATGAAAGATTAAGCAGCCGAAGCTCTGAGCCCTGTGATGTGCTTCCTGTCGGGGGCCGGGCCTATTGACAGACATTCAAGTCTGCTGAGTATGTGAAAGTGTGCAGTGTGTGGCCCGCACATGTGCTGTGGGATCGAGGATCAAGATAATTAAATAGGGGAAATAAGGGGTTTTCACATTGCAAAACATCCCAAATCAGGGTCCCCTAAGACAGGGAAATGATTTGACGTCCTCATTAAAACGGACAATACATTAAACTGATGAAGTAATGACATGCTTACCCCCGCAGGTAACCACTCGGACAGGTTTTAAATCCTTAGAAACTTCAACGCCAACGTTTGACCGAAAACAGATAAGAAAAATCCCATTTACTGTGTATATTTACCATGTATTTCCAAGGCCTGTCCCAACCATTGTGTCCCTAGGCAGGGCCGGCGTCAGCACCTGGCAAGGTGGGGCAGCTGCCAGGGGCCCCCACCCTCCAGGGGGGCCCACTGACAGGGCCGGCCTTTGGGGTGTGCGACAGCGCTGGACTGGAAGGGCACCACCTCAGCTGGTGCCCAACATCTCCTAGAATGGCGGGGTGCCACACAACGGGGCATCTCAATTTAGATTCCAGGGGAGGAAGTGCTAGATTTTGTTCTGATTTTAAGTTGCCCACCCCAACTGATTTCCTATCCCTGGAGCATCCCAATCTGTGATACCCTACTGTGTGAAACCCCCTGGGATCGCTGTCATACCCACTATGCAAGCAATGCCACCTCTGAGTTTTGGTCTGCTTTACAGGGGCATCTCAATTTGGGATGCCTCTGTTTGTGTAAGAACCCCCCTGGTTTGGCCATTAACTCAAACTGGCCCACAGTGCATTCACCAGTTCCAGGAAAGTAATGAAGAAAGCGGGGGGGGAGGGGGGGTCACACACAGGAGCGGGGGGGGGGGGGTCACACACAGGATCCTCAGGAGAATCTAGATTCGTTTAGACTCCGAAGTCAGGTTAAAAGGGGTTTGGCGTGATCCTTAGGGATCCTTAGGCATCCAGATTTGGGGCGTCCCTCGGTGATGTGGCGCGACTCTTCCCACTGAGACCATCCCGCTCAAGGGCCCACATAAACCTGGAGCCGGCCCTGTCCCTAGGTATTGAGAGACTGGGGACATCCAGCTGCCATCAGGGTGGTACAGACAAGGTGGGGATACGTGCTTATTTGTATTGGCATTTTAGTGTTTGAATTGTATTTTGGTTTATTGTATTTTTACTTGGAATCGTGTTGATGACATTTTGCACATTTCTGCACTTTTGCACAATTTTTGCACTACTCTTTATATGTGGATTCATTTGTGATATGTGATTATCTTGTGTTTTCCAGTGGATTATCTATAGATGAATTATTAAGCCTTCTCCCCACTACCTACGCATCCTATATGTGTGTCTGTCTGGTATGTCATTTGTCCTATATGTTTAAGATTTTTTAACATGTTTTGTCTGATGTAATGTGTATATCTCCATCAAATAAAATGTAGTATTTGCTTTTGTATTTTGGTTGATGTGCCTCCCTCATTGTTTATCTGATTGTTCATGTATGGCTTTTATAGCCTTGGGAGTGGCACCCATTATTTAATTTGCCTTTGAATAGTGGTTGTGCGGGCCTTTTGTGTATATACTTGAGTGCAATGGGTGACACCAGAGTTGGCAAGGGGTCCTTGGATGACCTGTGGTATACTTTAATGGTATGGTGTCAGGAGAAGGAATACAGGTGGCCCCAGACTGTTATAAAGCTGCTATGGGTGACCCCGTGGTGATGAAGAGAGTCTTGAGTGCCAAGGGTGGCCAAAGAGGTCTATGGATAATATGTGGCACCTTTCAATGGAATTATGTTATTGAGAAGAGTACAGGTGGCCCCAGACTGTTATAGAGTTCCTATGGGCGACCCCGTGGTGATGAAGAGAGTCTTGAGTGCCAAGGGTGGCCAAAGGGGTCTATGAATAATATGTGGCACCTTTCAATGGAATTATGGTTTTGAGAAGAGTACAGGTGGCCCCAGACTGTTATAGAGATCCTATGGGTGACCCCGTGGTGATGAAGAGAGTCTTGAGTGCCAAGGGTGGCCAAAGAGGTCTATGGATAATATGTGGCACCTTTCAATGGAATTATGGTTTTGAGAAGAGTACAGGTGGCCCCAGACTGTTATAAAGCTACTATGGGTGACCCCGTGGTGTTAAAGAGAGTCTTGAGTGCCAAGGGTGGCCAAAGGGCTCTTTATGTTATCATTTATTATTTTGTTATTATGTTATCAAGAAGAGTACATGTGGCCCCAGACTGTTGCAGGAGGTACTAAGGGTGACCCAGAGTGAGAGATATGTTAAAGTGATCCTAAAGTCTGAAAACATAGTCCCCAGGGGGCATCCCAATTTGGGATACCACCACTAGCCCCACCCTCTTGTGGCAGTATGCCTCACCTGTTCAGAAGAATCTGCTCCCCCTCCATAAGGTAGGTATGTTCTCGGTTGATGGAATTCATATGCGTTAGGGCCTCACAGGGGTAATTTTTCGGCTTGACGCAGTAAAACGCCTCCTTATCCCTTTTATCGACGTAGCTACAGACCTCTTCGTCTGTGTCGAGCTGGAAGCCGCACTCGCTGTTGGCATAGTCGGTGGCGCTGGTGAAGTTCCCCGTGTATTTTATATTGTTGAAGCCTTTATTTCTGCTCTGCCAGAGGGCCGAGACGGCCTCCCGCGGGTGCATGAGTAATATGGACACGTACACCACCCCCTCCCAAAACAATGGGAATTTCACCAAATACGTCCCATTGTCCTGGTCTATGACTCTGCCGCTGGCGCTGCTGTTGGTGGCCGAGGAATGTATCCG